>VZTE01001197.1:937836-970973 GCA_013397775.1 Eulacestoma nigropectus
AGCAAAAAAAAAAAAAAAAAAAAATCTAATAAAAGTACAAAATACAAAACTTTTTGTTCCTGGAGTGGTGCTTGTGAACCTTCTAGACTAATCAAAAAACGTAGAATTTGTACTCCTGTTTAATTATTTAGAGTCAGGAGGCCCATATGCCTGTTTTCCATTGTCTGTAGATTTGCCCAGTTAAAAAAAGTTTGTTTTACTTCTTTTTTCCCTGTGTCCCGGGGGGCAGACGTGCTCTTTTCCGTAGCTCCAGCATTTTGTCCCACACGGAAGGAATCGGACCGACAGCCTTTGCCCACAAGAGGATAACAGACTCTGCACGGCTTTCTGGGAGTGGCCAGGAAAAGTGCACCTCGTACTTCACCGAGCCCGTGCAGTGGATGGAGCCGGCATTGCTCGGAGTAATCGAAGGACAGGTGAAGTGGAGCATGTCCTTTGTTCTTTGGATTTTTGTGTTATTTTTTTGCAACGGCAGAAAAAACTCTGTCTCTTCCCTGAAAGGAAAACCCCCACATAAGGTGCTAGGCCTCCCAGCCTTTCTGGTGGGAATTTTTCAGCTTAGGGGCACATTCTTAAATGTAAAATACTCTGTCACGAGGAAGTGAGCTGGTGCACTGCTGGAGGTGACACCACCAGCCAGGATGTTGGACAGGGTTTATCTGCTGTTTGGTTTTATTATGAGAAAGGTTTGTGGGACTTAAAAAGCCTGTTGTGGTCTCAGGCTGACCAAATCTTTCTGGACCCTGGTACAACTGTCTTGGTCCCAGCAGCTGCATTTCCACACCCTCCCTCTTTTGCCAGCACAGCTGCCTGCTACGCCCCAGGGCTAAACAGCCCTCCCAGTTTAGCTTTTTGGCCTGTTTTTAACTAGATCCACATCAACACAGGTCTTAGACTGAGTCCTGCGTTATTCTTGCAGCTTTTGTGTCCCAAATGCACGTCGAAGCTGGGCTCCTTCAGCTGGAGGGGGGAGCAGTGTTCCTGTGGCCGCTGGGTGACGCCGGCCTTCCAGATCCACAAAAGTCGAGTGGATGAAGTGAGGACACTGCCAGTTGGTAACTTCCAAACTGCCAAAACCTGAACTCATCACTTCAACTGACGGATTTCTCAACATCCACCAAGAACTACTGAGTAGTCCATGGGTGCCAGGAATGAGCTTGTGGCTTCCACCCCTTTGTGAGGTGGCAGAATTACTTGAACACCTTCAGCTTGCTGTATCTCTTAATATAGTCTATAAAATATCAGAACACTTCCTTCAAGGAGGTGTTACAGAGTGGTCAAATCTAGAAAATGGGCCAAATGTGATGTTTTTAGTGTATTCTTAATTTATCTGTTGCTGTTTACGGAAGGTCTCAATTCCTTATTCAAAAGGAGTTGCTGTGGCCAGCAGTGCTGCTCAGCTTCTGACCCAAAGTGCCCTAAAATGGTACAGTTACAGTTGTTGCATTAGCATGCATGGCAGCAAAAGGCACACTTACGGTTACACTTTTATTGTATTAAAAGTAATCCTAAGAATACCTGCCCTAAGAGTATTTACTGCATTGTAACTCCTGCATGTAATGTGTGAGGACATTGAGCAAGCTGTAATGGAATGGGAGAACTGAAGTAAAGAGTCCATGCCAAACTACTGCTTACAGTTTTAAAGAAATCCTTAAACTGATGAAGTAATTTTTTTTAAGCAAGCTGTGAGCTTTTCTGATGGGCTGCTGTGTACACCACTGTGGCATAGGTTTGGTTTGACATAAGAAAACAGGGCAGATAAAACCTAATTTAAATCAATTTTATTTTCATTGACTTGAACAATTTTTTTAAATTTATTTTTTTTACACAATTTCCAGCAACATACATTATGAAATATACAAGATAAAGTAGGTGGTGGGGTTCTGCCCATCTTGTAATTCCTCCCACAGCTGTAGAAGGAAGACTTGCAGGACACAGTGAACATCAGAATCTCAACACTGAAAACAGACACAAAACAAAAAGGACAAAAATATATATGAAACTTTGAACTGGTCACACTTCAGGGCCAGGTACAGCACAATAAATATTAGAACTGCATTATCTTAGACATCTTCTGTAAAGTTTATAACATCCTCTATTTAAAGAGATAAGAACATCTGGTTTCTAGCATGAAATGCTACATTGTACAGTGGTGAAGGGTACAAATGATGAGCCCAGCAAGGGCTTGGATGGTGACTACTCATTCACACATGCTCGTTGATAAAATAAGCAGCATACACCAAAAGTTTAGTGAGCTGTAAACTTAAGCGTTCACTACCAGAATATCAGCTGGAGGAGCAGTTTCTTTTCGGGAGAACCAAAAATAGTCAATCCCTTTAAGTTTCAGCTGGGCTCTCCCCTGACAAACAGTGGGTTGATACCATAATGGAAGTGGCAGCATTTGGTCCGTAGCACAAGATCCCTTTGCATCACTACTGTTCAAAGCTGGCGCCGGTGGAAATACTTCAGTGCAGAATTAACGCTCACGTAGGCACGGTGTCACCAACAACAGGTGCTGTCTCAGGACTAACAAAGCAGCAGATGGCAGCTGGAACCCAGCTGGGCACAGGATGCCACCTGACACAACTGAGAGGGAGAGACTGGAGAGGATGCCAGCATCTCTCTCTCTTGCACTCTGGAGCAATGGGATGAGTGCTAGGTTCGGGGAGTTTGACAGAAAGGCTGCGCTCTGCTCATTCCTCATTTCAGTCTAGTTTTGCCAATAAAAAAAGCCCAAGAGGCAGCAGTTTCAGCTGCTTGACAGAGTGCTTCCAGAGCACAGAGCAGAAGACCAGAGCCACTGGTTCCTCTTGCATCGTAATCAACAAGGCAGAAGTAAATACATTTTGTACTCGTCAACCTTCCCCCATTCATCCCCCGCCCCCAGATGAGCATCATACATTCCTCTTACATGAAAACTGGGGACCTTCTGTGCCACCACCCAACAGGCCATGTGAGCACAGGTGGAGGAAGAAGGCTAAGCACGTGCTTTCCTTTCCTTGGCATAACCTGGGCATTGCACTGGGGGCAACTGCACTGGCAGAGCACCACCAAGGAAGGACCACGCTGTGGTCAGCACGTGGCATCACTGTACCTTGCCAACCATGCCCCACAGTACATAGCAGAAGTCACAAGCTTCACAAAGTAAAGCAGCTGAGTGTCAAGAAATTTTATGGGATGAATGGGAGCCAAGAAGGTAAAATTCTGCTGGAAGCTGAGCACCTATGGCTTTGATTTTAGCTGATGCTGAGTCCAACAGTCCTATCTGTATTATGTAGGAAGATAAAACTGTATTTCTCCAGTGTACAAAATTATACCAGTCGCTTGTATGTGCTCATCTTCTAGTTAGTCCCTTCTTGGAGAGGACCAGAACTACCACATTTCAATACCAAAAGACTCAGCTGAGAGACTCAGAAGTGACAGAGTAGTGAAGAATTTTTGGTTGTATCAACATGTCACCAGAATATGGTCCAAAATTCTGTTTGAGAACAGGGAGTTCTACGTCTGATAGTCACTTAGCAAAGTGCCAGGTGTAAATGCCCTTACCACTGCCAGCTCGCAATGTACCGCATGACTGCATGAAGACCTACACCTCCTCTGCCAGTGCAGCTCAACTGGTTACACCCAGAGGTGAAAGACTGGTTGCCAGTTGAGCTGGGAGAGGAAAGGTGAAATTTTTCCCACCCTAGAAGTGTACAACAGCATTTCCTCACTCAGCCAGGCCCATTCACACATCACTCACCACTTCAGACACACAAAGCAATGCCAAATACAAACTAAGAGGAATGTTTTTCGTAAAGACACTCTCTGAGTATGAACAGGGGAAACACAGGGTTATTTATCAACTCAAGTACTGTTGCATCATTCTTGTAAGGTAGGGAAGCAGAGGAGCTGAGATGAGGAACTGAGAGGACAAACTGGAGTGGTCACAGAGGTCAAGTCTAGTCTTCCAGACTGCGAAATGCATTCTGCATATCCTCAAACAGCTGAGCATAGTCCGCCTTGATTTTTGTTTCACCATCTTTGACAGGGTCCTGAAAGAATACAGCACGTAAACAAATCCATCAGGAAAAGCCTTGGGTACTTAAGTCAACCCTGGTTTGCAACTGCTGTAACCTCTTGACCTCGGGATTAACACTTGCTAACTGCAGAGCAGGCATTGTAGCTCTGTCTTTGCATCCTGTCTGTCTCACCAACAGCCGCAGGGTTTAAATCGCCTTCTCTTCCCACGTTAGTGACCCAGGCAGAATAGGTACTGGACAGAGAATTTTTTTTTCATGAGCAGTGGTTACTGCACTGAAAAACAACTGATTTGGAAAGCAATCAGCAATACTGAGGGTCTTGGTTAATGCTGTGTGATTCAAGAGCTGCAGTGATTAATAACAGCTTCTATCCCCACACCAAATGCCGTGCATCCCCAGTAAGTGGAAGAGTTATTCTGCCATTACTCAGAGGTTGTTTAGTTCAAATTAAAATGTATTGTGTAATCATAAAAAGCTCAAAAATATCTTTGTACAGCTTCATTTTCTCAGAATACTTTTCATGAAAGACAAAGGCAAAAAATGTAACTATCAGCTTTGCTCTGAGGCTGCAAGGTTTTCTCTGCAACAAGCATTAACTGTCAGGCTGTGAAATCTGTTCAATGTCTTCACCATTCTCCTCTGAGTGCTAAGATCCTCTGGGTCAGTGCAGCTCTTGGGAAACATAGAGGCCTTATATGTGTGGATGCACTACTTCTTACATGTCTCTCCAAAGTACCCAGACCACAGGATGCAGACCTGTCAGACTGTTACCTGGGGAATATAATTTTCCTTTCATAACTATTAGAGGTCTAGCTCCACTTAACATATATTCACTCTCTGGATTCCATTTTTCAGCCATGCTGTCCACTGCTCTGCTGTACTGCAGGTGCCTGCTGGTGGGCCAGGGTTTGTAGGGAGTGTTTTAATTACCCTATCTCTACATAACCAGCTCTCAAAGAAGCTCATGTCCCCAGGTATATCTTGTTATGTTCTTCAGGCTTTGAGAATATATACCAGGAACCCACTTATTGCAGAAACAAGCCAGTACCCTGCAGGAACAGAATACACTGGGCATGGCAGATCATTTAATTCTAAACACATTTAATCCAATGGTACTTTTTCTCTGAAGATTTGCAGTATTGACTTAGATGAGTTTTAACAGAGTAAGCATTATATTTCATAGAGGATATCAGTCAGTATCACAGGTTACTACTGTCCTACCAGTAACTGCTACACCAGCATGCTCTGGATGAATTTTAGTAAAGCTGTACCCTAAAATGATGGCTACTGAAGTTACCCAGAGCTCCAAGTGGATTGGTGCTCCAATCCACTTGTTTTGTCTTAAGCCCATGTTAAAGTTACTCCTCCCTTCCTCTCCTCACTTCCAGCTGTCTCTTTTATATGAGAGACAGATATAAACAGCCTGAAGTTTAAATCCAGGAAAAAGTGAATGACAGAAATGTTAATCAAGCTATTTTAAACGTAAGTTAAGGAAAGAAATGCTCCTGCAATAATATGTGATGTGTCCCATGTCTGCCTTCAGGCTGCTTCTCTCTGATAATAGTCTCCTTAGAACATTTTATAATATTTTTACATAATTTCATCACAAAACCCTCAAAGCAAACAGCAAAAAGGTGCTTGTACTGTTACCATGACTGTATGTAAAAGAGACTGCTGAAGGTGGGGTTGCTAAGGTTGTGCAGTCAGCATGACCTGATTAGATTTCTGCACTGACCATTCCTGTGCTCACAAACCAATTCTTTACTGTATTCAAAATGATGGCAAGGAGTCTCTGTTCACAGACCTTTATCTAAAGCCTTTGGTCAACACCATTGAGTCAGTCTTTCAGAGGCGCTGGAAGCTCACAGGAAGCAGGACAACCCACTTCCTTACATACCTTGAACTTCATGGAGGTAAGTCTGTAGAGGATTTCGCTCATGTTCTCTCGGATGATGGACCACGTGATCTTATTGTCACTCTGAGCTGTGGTTTCTACAGCACGGCGTGCCATATCATAAAATGCAATCATATTGGAAAGCATTCCCACTGTTTTATAGAAAGGGCAGAACCTGATGGAATAGAAGAGGACCTGTCAGGCATCTTAGAACAGTTAAAAGGATTCTCCCCTGGATTCTCCCCTGACAGAAAGACTGCCAGCCTGCTTTATTTCAGGGATTTTCAATATATACTGCCAAGGAAGAGGGGCTGCCTCCAACAGGTCCCACGTTTTCAAACAGGCAAATCGTAGGCCAAGACAATCATCCTGAAGTTGACTGAAGCTGAGATTTCTGAAGGAGTATCCAAACATTCAGGCAAAACTGGAGAGAACAGGAACCATTGCTCTACAAGTCTCACATTTCAATCTGTGCCAATGCTAACAAGTAAAGGAAAACAATGAACAGCCAATAGAATTCCTCCTTCCTGTTTTGTCCATCAAGGGAGCAGGCTTCCTCCTAACAGCCTGGGATGATAGCTCTGCAAGTTTCTTTGCTCACAGGAAAGGGAGTTTCTCTATGACAATAGCACTTCATACACAGTTCCATTTTTAATGGGTTGGTGAGTGCCATAAAAGATACCTCATTATTATTTATGTGCTACTTCCTGTGCTTCCTATAGCATACACACATACCTGCCCTAGTAACCTGATCAAAGGCACACACTGTTACAAAATGATGGACTGTCTACATTTTTAGTGATGAAGTACTTGAGATTTTCTGATCTACCTGGGCTGGGGAGTGAGATTAAGTACAAAAAGGCCCCTTGTCAGACTTAAAACACAAGGATAGCATGGAAAGAAGACAAGCAGAGTTCACTAGGGAGAAAGAGAAAGAGTTTTTTTGATGGATCAAACTTACTCAAGAATTATGCAATAGTAACCGAGGGAAGGTTCTTGCAGTCTCCTGTGTATTGATGGAATAAACAGGAAGACTGTGGATGTTGTATGTGAAAATAAAGCAGTCCTGTTCTCCTCCTCAGACATGCTACTGCAGAAACATTGGCTAACAGAAAAATAGAGGAGGACCTGGGAACCCCAAAGGGTTCTGCTTTCAGGAGGGATCTGCATGCCTTGAGTAAGACAATGTGAATGCACTGTTCAAAGGGCTACCTAAGCACAGTTCTTCCATTTCTTTATGGACAGTAACATTAACTTCTGCACTGGTCAGCTTCCACGTAAAATAACTGTATCAATCCAGACTGCACAGGACTAAGAGGGCAGAGTAGCCAGTCAGATCTCACCTGTCATAAGGCGTGTAACCATTCTGCTGCAAGAAGTCATCTTTTATCAGCTTGGCAACCTCCAAGGTAATTTTATCTGTTTCTGCCAAGGAAGCCTAGAAAAGTAAGGTAAACGGTTAGTCTAGTACTCAAGTCCATGAGGACACAGTATGTCCTGGCCAAGAACAGCTATCTTTCAGTACCTGTCTTATTCCCACCCTCATAAGACAGCATCAGGCAGAACTCTGTCTTTTGGGCACTTCTCAGTCCCTGCTATAGAACAGCCAGTTTAACTGATTGCCAAATTAAGATGGGCCAAACAGTAAGTCTGCTTTAGGTCTACCTGATGATAAACAGGGGGAAGGAAGTTCCCTTTAAGATCATGGAAAAGCCACCAGACACTGAAAATGCACATGGCTTTGCTGTGAGGTACATTGAAACATCACCTTCCTACATAAAGACAAATTCATTTTTACCTTCCTCAATCCGTATGGAAGAAGGACTAGAGCTCAGCGTGCTAGATCAAGAAGCAAGCTAAGGGATTTGGTAGTAGCCTGCACCGTTACCAATGGCCGTTTCCTGCCTGGCACTGAAGAAAAGGAGTTGATGACAATGCCTGTCATACTCCACAGGACAGCCACAACCCTGCTGCACACTACTGCTCTTGGCACCACAGGTCACTCTTCTCCACCTTCATCATCCTTTTGCTAAAGGGGCCTGATTGAGCTTTAAATACCTCAACCTGCTTTCTAGACAGGAAGTTTGGACCTTCTTTCATCAGGAGACTTAGAGAACTCAGAGCTAGAAAGAAAAAAATACACTGACTGTACTTCCACAATTCCCCCTTTCTAAAGGTTTGTTGCCAAGCCCAGGCAGAAACTGTCAAAGTTAACATCTCTGAGAAAAAAATCACCAATTCTAGTAATTCTATCATGAAAATAATGCCTAGTCACAAGCACTGGCTTATCAATATCCCTTCCACACCAAGGAACCAATCTTACCCTGCTCTGTAAACCAATCTTTTAGAATATGGTTTTGTAAATAGAGAACTGCAGAAGGTCCTATGACCCCATTTCCTTTTCTTCAAAGACATATCAAGAGAAGAGACCTCTACTAGGCAAGATCTGATGAAAGGTCTCATCTTGGTTGGACAAGAACATCAGAGAAGAGACAGAGCACTGTGAGCAAACTTCCTTCAAATAACTGTACTTAATACATGTTACTACACACTACTACTACTCTGTAAATCATAATAGCTCATCTGAACATCATGGAATTAAATTACTGTCAGGTACGTGCCAGGAACCTGCCAATTATCATATTTACAGTGCTAAGCTGAAACAGAGTTTTCACTGGGTCCTTTCTGAGAGCTTTCAATGGAAATTTTCCTGTCCAAGTTTAGCTTTCTCTTCAAAACACTGAAGTAAAAAAAGGAAATTAAAGAACGCCTGCAAAATGGAGCCATATGTCACAGGTTTCCAAAGAAAAAACAGATAATCACAGGTTTTTAAAAAAGCAGACTTCACTTTGTTTCTACAGGCCAACTTGTAAATGCCAACACCTCTGTCCTGCAGCTGGCAACATGGTTTCTAATAAACTGTAACCCTTCAGATGGCTTCAACATTAAAGATCAGTTTGCATAATTTCTCTACAAAGACTGCTTCCAATGGAATACTACTTTAAGTTGCAGCAAAGGGCATTTCAGCAATACTAGAACACTGAAGCAAGTGAAGTTTTACTCCAGCATTAGATGCCCCACCATCTAATTCACGTGAGAAAAGTGGCATCAAGCCAAGGCTTAGCAAATCTAAAGAAGTATTTGTCATTAGAAAGCAAACAACATGTAGGAAAGTTGGAATAAAACACAGTTTGAGGTGAGAGAGTCTGACATTTCCTAGTGATCTTCTGTGTGCAATGCAGTATCCATCGGGTCTGCTCTAAGACATGATCAAAAGCCTGCACTAACCGTAAGGAAATGGAGGATGGCTCAATGACACCACATCTGGTTCCTCACCTTCCCCACAAGCTGCACAATCTCTGCAAGGTCCTCTTCCTCCTGTAGGATCTCTTTGGCCTTTGTCCTGAGAGGGACAAATTCTGTGAAATGTTTGTCGTAGTACTCGTCCAGGGCTCGCGTGTATTTGCTGTAGCTGATCAGCCAGTTCACAGATGGGAAGTGCTTGCGCTGTGCCAGCTTCTTATCCAGGCCCCAGAAAACCTGCCAGAAGCCAGAAAGGTCAACCAGCTCTCCAAATCAAAAGTGAACTAAAATAATTGAAGGCTATTGAAAAAAAAATACAGAGAGCAAGTTGAGCAAGTTAGAGCTAATGCAGCATAGCAAAGGCTTCACAAATAGAAGCCTGGAGCCTGTTAACTATAGCAGGGACATTCAAATAACACTTCTCAAAAAATGATGCAACTTTTAAGCTGAGTTCAGATTTATTCAGCTTGAGACAGCTCATGAGGGAGCAGTCAGCCATAGCAATGTCAATATCAGAGTCTAAGTAAGGTGGAAACCTACAGATGTAGCTGCTTTTCTCAAAACTGCAAACAGTTGCAAGACATTCTTCTCCCAGTCAGCTTCTGAGGGTTTTTTGTGGTTTCAATGCACCTATATTAAGAGTGGTTTGCTTTCCATCTCAGCTGAGAACAGATACATTTGAAGTGCAGCTCGGTGGGCCGCAATTAGGAAGCACACATATCCCTGAGGAATGGGTGTTGGAAGGAATTGCTACCTTCACTCCCTCTTCCAAAGGGATCTCAAACACATCAGCTTGAGACCATCTCAAAAGGTCGCCTTTTACACTGCTAGAACATTTTGCAAAATACTCTAAAAAGCTGCCTGTGTCAAAGCAAAGCTCTCTCTCTCTCCAGCCACTGGCACAAATGTGCTGAAGCACAACCACTTCAAGTCTAACAAAATGGACAGAAGAGCTGCAATGTTGTGAGTCGTACCTGAACAATGCCCAGGGTAGCAGATGTGACAGGATCAGAGAAGTCACCACCTGGAGGAGAGACACTGAGCAGGAAGAGACAGGAAAAGGTTATCAGAGTTGCTTTCACAATTCAAACTGAAGTACTGAACATGACTGCAAAGCTCAGTGACCAGAGAAACCAGAAAAGTCAACGTGATTACAAGTAAATAACATATTGCAATATGTTTGCAGAAAGTGCTTGATGCATACCCATACAGGGGTAATATCAAGCATACCATGAAATAGTTACATCAGTGACTGACAGTATTAAGGTGTAATTTCAGTCACGTTAGCTCCAGATAGTAACTCTAAGCTTGGATCATCAAATCTGTCTCAACTGGAACAGATTCAGCAAGAGTGCTGATAGAACATAATGAATACACAGTGCAGTGATTTTACAGGAGACAATATCCCAATTTGAAATTATTTTTTATATTCATCTATACAGTAGCTACTTCATTTGTGCTTGACACTCCAATATATGCCTGTCCTAGGTTACAGTGTAAGATGTAACCAATAGTATGTATTCTATTATCATCTTCACAAGCTGTTAAAGCAGGTGGGGCAATGTTCCTTATCTCCTGCCATGACTCATCCCTGATAACTCCCTCCAGAGGCTATCTCTGTTTAATGGGCAATCAAGGACCCAGCACATGACTCACAGAATTACATCAGCCCATTGTGAGATGCTCCACTCAGGGGGGAGGAGCCAAACATTCCCTCCTGGGTATAATCTGGGGTTTGGAACAGCACAAGCAGCCCTTACCCACTGGATTCCCAGAGGGCAAGAGCTACATAACTACTGCTGGACGTTCAGATGAAGACCACACCCTTTTCTACAGGATCACCGCTTCAACAGGACCACTTCATCTACACTGCCACCACCACCCTGACTAACAGGGTGTCAGGTTGTACCCTGACTCTGTCAGTGTTCTTGTACTATTGCATTTATTTTAATTTTCCTATTAAATTATAGTTCTGACTTGCGATCTCCCACTGGTTTGTTTTCAAACTAGTAAAATGCCTTCCCAGAGATAAAAAAATATTCCAATCTCAATAGCAGAAAGCCCTTATGTACGTATGTTGTGAACAGCAGAACTAGAAGAGCAAAAAATGAACTCTGGGTGTTCTTGTAGATGCCAGAGGCCCTCCTGAAAACATAGGGAATCCACTTTGCCCAGGGTATGATACACAAACCAGTATCACCTACGAGAATGCCTGTGGACAACACGCTTTTTCACAGCACATCACAGCCTGAGATATGCTACTCCATGGAATTCTACTCTATTTGAGCATGAGAGTCATGATTCATTATGCCAGCAAGTGCACACAGTGCTGCTGTAACTGCCCCTTCTTTCCTGCTCTGAGCATGGTTTGACATACTTTTCAGAGAGAGCTCTACTGGTATTCTTCCCTGAGCCACTTGATCCGATTGCTGCAAGTGTCTCTGATTCCACACCTCACAGAGCTACCTGTCCACATTCATTCCTTCTGCCCCCACGCACAATTTAGCAGCAGTTCTGGGTGAATAGAGACTAAGCATCTACCTACTCATTCCCATATTTTAAAGTTCTGCAGTTGCACAGAACAACAAGACCTTTTTGTCTGAAAAATAGGTGCTGTGACATTCAAAAACAGAGAGGAAGAACTGCAGCCCGTGCAGAGGCAAAGCAATGCAACACTCACGCTCCAACAATGCTGACACTGCCTTCCCTCTCAGGATTTCCCAGACACTTCACTCTCCCGGCTCGCTCATAGAAAGAGGCCAGACGGGCACCGAGGTAGGCTGGATAACCACTGTCTGCAAACACCAACACACAGAGATTCAGTCAAAGGCTCAGAGTTTGAAGGGCTGCATTTACAAGACTAGACTGAGGAAAGACTACTCACCAGCTGGCATTTCAGCCAGTCGCCCTGAGATTTCCCTGAGGGCCTCAGCCCATCGGGAAGTAGAGTCTGCCATCATACTGACATGGTAGCCCATATCCCGGAAATACTCGGACAGGGTGATTCCTGTAACAAAGACAACAGTGTGCTGCAGGATACAGTTCAGAAAGGAATTCCACGCTTATATGTTGTCACAAAGATGCAAAGAAACCAAATCATTTGCGTTTACATTTTGATGGAAACAGACAATGGAAGTTACTCTTTCTTCCCGCTTTATGTCCCTGCTTTTTTTTTGCTGTTGCTGTTTATTTCTTCTCACTCTCCTAGTTTTTGTTTATGAACCACTCTGACTCATCTTACATTCACATGTATTTCTTTGAAGAGACACTGCAATGTCACTGATGCTTCTCTTTCCCTCACTGAAACCATGAACAAAGACTCTTCTTACTGTAAAATGTCTCCTTCCCTTCCAAACCACCAGAATACAAGAATGAGAAAAGGTGTTTTATCTGAATTATCTGACAACTGTTCATAAAAAAGAACTTTAAAAAGGCCTTTAAGAGGCTGCAAAGGAAAGACTAGTCTGCCGACTCAGAGAATACTATTCCTGTCCATTAAGTGGCTGTACTTGTCAGCAAAAAGCTAGTCAAAAACATCATGCAGAAAACCTACACTTGTGTATCATACACAAGTCCTGGCACAGTGAGTTCACCTTATAAACAACATTTACTCAATATTCAGAAATGGCAATTATATGCAAGCAAGTCACATTCAATTAAGATACTAAGACTTGTTGCAGGCAAGGTCTAAAAAGGTTTACTTCTGAAACTAAACAGGCTTCTTGGTATGGCCATCTCAGGAACTGAAAATACTAGAGCATGATGGCTTGCTTCATACACACAATTTTCTCTATACTTTTGTAAATCTTACCAGTATAGATGGAGGCTTCTCTGGCAGCCACGGGCATGTTGGAAGTATTTGCTACCAGAGCTGTTCTCTTCATGATGCTTTCTACCTTGCCATCAACCTCCATTGTTAACTAAAATGCAAGAAAAGAAAAAAAACCCAAACTGTAAGAGTAGCAAGTTTTTTTGTTAATTTTTTTGTTGCTTGGTTTTCTTTACTGTTTTACTTGCCTTGTATCAGGATACTCTCCTCACAGCTATTCTACCAAGAGCAGAGATGAGATTCAAAATTTTAGGATATGTTGGTTTGTCTTTCAGACTGCACACAGCTTAACTCTTTAATGCACATGCTTCAACCTCACCTTATCTTCTGCAACTGCCAAATCCCTGTTGATCCCATTCAAATAAGTAATGACAAATCCACTGCACAAGGAAGCACATTATCCTCTCTCAGATTTCAAGGCTGAAAGAGCTAAAAATTCTTAGCCTCCTGTCATAAGTCCGTTAGGAATCTGAGAGCTTTTTCCCCCCCATCTACAACAAGCCAAGTTAGGATTTGACAACTGGACATAAAACCACATTTATAACCTCAGTGAAGCCTCACAAGCACCTGAATAACAGAATGCGCACCCTGACATTTGTGTAGAATTCTACTTATGAATACTCTGGGATTTATCTTCTTCAAGGCCACCTCAGATTGACTTTCCCACCTCATCATTGATCAACACACCCAAGCTTTCTACCCCTTATTTCTGACAGTGAAGTTTCCACCTGACAGTTCATACCATCTGACCCTGGCACAACACCACTAAAACATAGTAACAGGTACAAAGACTGGTAAATCTGTTGCTTGGCAGTAATTTTTTTATTAACAAGGTATTTTCTACTTCATTCAAAAGGTATTCCAAAGCTTAACATATCAAACTAATACCCGGTAACTGTATCACCACCCTGCAACTTGTAAATGGATGCTGCATTTTCTATGCATGGTCAAGTTAGAGACATGACCAGTGACAGGTAAGATGCTTACAACTGTGCTAAATTGCTCTCTGGCATTCATTCTGGCTTTATTTTAAACACCTTAGAAGGTACACTCAAAAACTTGTCCAGATGTTTATTGAGGAGTCACTGAAATAATTCCTAAACAAGCCAAAAGGGATTTTTGCCAGAGCTTCAAGGCAGACAAGATGATCTTTTGAAGTCACTCTACCAACACGGTATTTTACTCAGCTGCAATACCAGTACAATAGCAAGTCTTCCCAGGAAGGTTTACTCTCCATGAAATCTCCATACTAACCTCAGGGAAATCTCTCAGTACTTCAGACATTTCATTTCCTCGTTCTCCACAGCCTACATAAATGATGACATCACTGTTGGAGTACTTTGAAAGGGACTGTGAGATCACAGTCTTTCCACAACCAAATGCCCCAGGAATCGCTGTTGTACCCCCTTGTACACACCTGAGTAAAGAAAAAGGACTCTGATTTGCAAGGAACTAAAAACCAGCTCTTTCCCATCTTAGAAAATATTTTCCACTAGAACTCCCTCATCAAAAGCAGAATGACAGGAGTCACATTCAGTGTTCTGGGTGAGAAGCACAGAGGTATTTCACTAAATCAAAAAATCGAGGGATTAAATCATCCTTTTCTTCTCCTGTCCCTGAAGTACATGACTTATTCTGATATAACACCATGACTTTTGGGCTTGAAACACAGCAGTTTTCACAGCTGGAAGCAGCGATGGAATTTAAGTGCTAAGAAAAGGACAGCTGTACTTAGTTGTGCGTTATAGAATAAGCAGCACAAGTTTTAGGACCAAAATAACTGAATTCAGTGTCTTAGAAGTTAGCTGCTTAAATGAGCAGTTTGTGTTACAGTTAAGTGCAAGAGTTTTCCTAAGTGGCAACCTCAAAATCATTGGAAACTACATATCCTCAAGACCATGGAAAGATATCCTACTCATGCATTCAAATGAAGATAGCAAGCTTGAAAGTTCTAGCCTTTCTGCAGATGTGAGATGGTTATGTTAAGTTTATGCATGTCCAGCCTTTTCTAAACTAATGCACTTGAACAGTTTTGCTAAACTTCGTTTTCCCACCAGTGGGTTCACCTGCCAAATAAAAAAATATGAGAAATTCAGCTAAATCTTTTTTGAGATTATGCTGTGACACATGGTGAAAGCTTACCCTTAAAAAAACGTAAGGCTCTAAGGCCTCCTGCCTCTGCTTCCCCCTAAGAGAGAGATTTCTTACACAGTAGAAAATAAAAGGAAGTACTTACGGGAAGAGGGCATCCAGGACTCGTTGGCCAGTTAATAAAGGATGATTGGCTGGTAACTTCTCGGTAACAGGACGGACTTGACGTACAGGCCAGACCTGCACCATAGTGAACTTCTCCTTCACACCTTCAAACTCCAGCTCTAACACAACATCCTAACAGAGAGCACCAGACATGCGAAATAAGCAAACAGTTGCACGTTGGACCAGCACACAAATTCTCATTTTAACTACTCTGCACAGGCCTTTGATAACATCACAGCTCTCTTAGAACCTCAACATGCAATCATTACCTCCCGAGGGAAGGCTCCTTCCCATATTTACAATGCCACTGGGGGGAAACAGTGCAAGATACAGCATACATTAAAAATACGCTTTTGAAGAGCAACTGAATTTTACATATTCATAATATACTGTAGATCCCCACAGAGGTCAGCAAACATGGCATAGTGAAGTGCCATTGGGAAGCCATACACATAGAAAGTACCTGCACAAGATGATAATGCAATCCCTGCAGGCAGGGTAGCAGAAGTGATCATTAACTCAGACATCTTGTTGCATCAAACACTTCACTTGGCCTCATGCAGAACACAAAGAGTACATCAGCTTTATAAAAGAGACATGGAATATACCAGCAACTGCTGTTTGGGAGACTTACTGAAGTGTCATAGTTTCCTGGAGGAGCAATGTATGTAACTGTACCCCTATTCCGTGGGGGCAGCATGATTTTGTGTTTGATCAGGGAGTTTTCATTCACCACACCATAAATATCTCCACCAGTGATGTGGCTGCCAACCTAAAATCAGAACAGGTCTATTAGTCATAAGTTTTAAAAAAGAACCTTGAAAAACTGTAAAAAATACTACAGCTATTAAGTCTAGCACTGTGATTACCCTTTCTATAAATGCCTTGTTACCGCACAGTAGCTCATTTACATAACTCATTACTCCAACAGCATTGCTAGCACCACTACCTGTGCTCAAGTACCTTTCAAGGCTCAGACAGGAGCAATTACTGACAGACACAAGGAATTTTCCTTGGTTTTTTCCCACCTCTCAACCTAACGTGCTAAGAAGAGAAAGGATAGCACATGCTAACTTGCAGGATTGGAAAAAAGATGCTGCAAAGGGCTAAAGCCATGACATTTTCCAGCTCTAAGGCTATCTTCACCATTTGCAAAATGTGTGCTGCAGTCATTCTTTTTGCTCAGGTAACACCTGCTCCTGCTAACGCTTACTGCAATTCCACAAGTTTCTTCATGGTTTGGTAAATACATTGAAACTCTGTAAATTTCTCATATGCAGCAGCAACACACAGTAAGTCAAATCAAGTAAGTTTTGGGTGATTCCCATCCAGTCTCATATATCACTACCACCTCCTAGCACTCCTTTTTTTCCAAACTTCAATAAATGCAGCATTAACCACAGGTCCCAGCAGTAACAGCCTTAGCACACTGCTCCAGCCCTAAGCTCTGGGAGTAGAGGAGCACAAGGGAAACACAGGCTTGTCAGAACCTACCCGTAGACTTTTGGAAGGTGTGAAGTCCCATTTGATATCTCGGCTCAAAGCTGACACGTTGACACCTCTAGGGATATAGATACTTTTAGTCAGAGTGCTGATGTCTGAGAGAGGTCTCTGGATACCATCAAAAATAGCTCCCATAATGCCAGGCCCCAGTTCCACTGATAGGGGCTTCCCAGTACGGAGCACAGGATCCCCTACAGAGACACCAGCTAAAGATTCGCTGAGGAAAAGTTCATCCAGAACAAGGAGAAGAAATGGGGCAGAAGTCATCAGGTTCACAACATCACACTCTCAAACCCCTTTTCTGACTTTAAGGTAATACTATTACTATGTTACACATCACCATTTGAGAAGCATGTAGGCTTTATACTAAATTCTGAATTTGCTCAAGCAGCAAAGTTCACCATCCTCCAGAGGGGCAAAGCAGTGACAAATATTCTTCTTTATGATCATTTGTTCAAGTCAACTATTGTTGGCAACTAATGGCAACTAATATGGATGAGTTCACTGGAGTGCGAGGCGATGGGATGAAAAAACATCACACATTTCTTACATCTTCAAACCTAGAAAACAGATTAGGCTGTTAAAGTCAGATTATGTTATGAAATACAGAATTTTTCACTTCAGAATTTGTTTAGAGAGCACAACTGTTTTGATCTTGAGCCTTGCACAGCTTTTTTCAACAGTAGCCTAATTTTAAAAGGAGTTTATCTAAGACCAGCACTACTGCCCTCCCCTCTTGTATCAAGTTGTCAGGTCTATGCCCTACCTAAGCTCCAAAGATGCACAATGGACTTTTCTCTGCAAAGGGCCAGCACCTTGGCAGAAGGGCCCGCTAGAATACAAAAGAAACCTTCAAAACTTATACAAAACTCAAGAGATTAAATACAAGTTGACTTCAGAGAGGCCTATCACCGAGTTTCCTCTCAACAGGAAATTAAAAGTAAACTATACTCAAACTTGTTCCACGTACTGATGGAAAGCTACTCGATACTGTAACGATGCCATCTAAAATGATAAATTATTAGGCAGAGACAGGACCTAGTCAGCAGTTTACCAGCAAGCTCCTCAGAACCAAGGTGTGGGAGCCAGCACAGCCTTTTTCCTAGGCTCTACAGATACACACAGCCCCCTTGGGAGGGGGAAAGAGGCCTGGCTTCAAGTTTTATGACTTCTTTTCTGACATTCTCTCATATATATGTAACACAAAATATATTTTAAGTTGCCTAGATTTTAGAATACATGCTGCATCATAGCGGGACCAAGATGCTGTAAGCCCACTGCAGAAACAAAAGTGTAATCTACTCTGCTTGGCAAAATACTCTGCCCAGAAGAAGGCATCCTGCTTACTTTGCATTTCTTCTTTAAGCGTTATACAAGCACAGCTACCAAAAGCAAAGAAAAAGATGCAACAAATATTTCTCAGTTTTGCCTTTTATGGTTGATATTTGTCAACTGCCTTAACAAAGAGGCATTAAAATGCACTTAGAATTCTAAGGTTCACATTAGGTTTCCAGTTAAAAAAAGTCTCCTTGCTACACAGCCACACAAGGTAAGATTCACCTCAAAACCATCAAAATTTAGAAAACACATGCAGCACAGATGTGCTGCTGGATCCCAAAGTATCGGGGCTTATTTCCATTGTCTTCACCCTAATCACCAGGTCACTCTGGAGCGTGCGGTCTGGCAGGCCCAGAGGGAGCAGTGAAAAGGATACATGTTTCTTCGTACACCTGGACGGTTGCCAGGTCGCCTTCCAGCCGGATAATCTCCCCCACCAGCTCGCTGTGTCCTACTCGTACCAGCTCGTACATGGCAGCACCTGCCATGTTGCAGGCCGTGACCACTGCAAAAGACGGGTACATAGGTGAGCATTTTTCCTGCGGCTCAGGAAATTTGCTCATCATAAGGTAGTAAGAACTGCACAGCATAAACCTGGTATTCACCCATATCAGACACACGCTTGACTTCACAAAAGGATGCCACAACTCCTGGTATTTCTACTTTCAAAGTCAAATGAATAAGTTTTCCTACAGTTTTCACTCTGTCCTTTATGCAGAATAAGAGAACACTATGAGAATGTAGTAATTCACAGGACAATTCATGCCATAATTCCTCTTATCTATCTTGACAGATTGCAAATATTGAGGGTCTGAGATGCTGTGAACTTCAACAAACAAGTTATATAGGCACTTCTCCCTTGCAGTGAGCTGGGCCACATTCCCACGTGACTAAATTAGAACACACAAGAAAATGGCAAAACTTGCCTGATGCCTGGTAGTTACATAAACCTGTGGTTCGGGGCCAGCATTTTCAAGTCACTCAAACTTCTGTTTACCTTGGTAGCATCTGGATGCTGACATAAACATGGATAGATCAAGCCAAGGCACACGCTAAAGGCAGTACATATCCTTGCATGTAGAGTGATTCCTAGAAAGCTTTTAAGAAAACACTATTTTTTGCTTTATTTTGTAGAAAATTGACGTCTATCTTAGGGCAGATAAATTAACTTTCAACAGATGAAGACTGTTGTACAGCATGTTTTGGGCCTAAAACTTTCTGCTGCTTAGAGTTACATTTCAGCAGGTCCTATTTGGAGTCCTGGCTGCTTTAGAACAAAATTTATTACGTCTTGTATATTATGGTATCAGTAATGCACACAGGATTCACATATTTACACAAAAATACATTTTCCACTTCTTGGAAAAGAAAGCTGTGTCAGTTTAAAATTGTTTCTAAGTACTACTTCTGCAGTTCAGGAATTTGCAGATAAAAAACCTGTGTCTATTTAGGTAGACACAAGCCCAGAGAATTTCTTATTCATCAAATATGCTGCATTAACAAAAATACTCAATCTTCTGTTCTCACATTCCCATCTTTTCCTTCAGCTCTTGAAGAGAATGCAGGAGGGAGCAGAAAAGCCAACAGAGTCTGCATGTATTCAAAAGCTGTTCCTATCAGAGCCTAAACTATCTCAGCTGATAAAGATGAAGGAAGAGTCCTCCTTCTCCCTGCTGCACTACCACCACATTCAGCCATCTTCCCTGACTCTTGTGGCTCCTTGCTGAGCTCCCCCAGCCCATGGTGCAATAACACAGAACATCTTGACACTGACAGGGACTGAGTATTTCAGAAATCACAGGGGCAAACTTCCACTGAGAATGGACTACGTATTTCACACCCTTTTGGAGAAACTTAGTACACCGGGCCTGCAGATTTCCAACCAAGGGCCTTTACCTCATACAGAAAGCTTACCTTTTGTTTTATTATTGCTGTTATTATTCAACTGCCTGCTTCCGCTCATTACATTTTTAAAAAAGATTAATAGTAACATCTTGTTAGCAGTTTTTTTTAATAGTTTATCAAACTGTAAGTCAGTGATCCTTCTTAAAGTCCCCCCCCCAAAAAGATAAAAAGCACCACCCAGAGCTCTTTTATACTTCTCTGCTTCCAGTGAAGAAGATTAATGAGATCCTAGATAAAACAAAATTTATTACTTCCTTTACAAAGCAATACCTACCAGGTCCTGAGACTCCATAAACATAGCCAACAAAAGCCTCTCTGTCCTCATCACGGATTTTGGGGAGTTTGGAGAAGTCCATTTTGCCTGTTCAACTGTACAAAAGAAAAAAAGTAAATGTCAGTCTTAAAGAATATACACGTGTAGTAAGTTCCTCCCCTTCCTCCCCTCTCTTCTTGTTTCCAGTTAAAAACGATTCTGAACTCATAGCCTGAAGCACCTTAACCACACTGACTCTAAAGCTGTAAAAAGTTAAAAAGTAACTGATTTAAACAGACAAAAGATCTGAGATTCCTTATTGCAGAAAACCAGGAGTAGAACATCACTCCGTAATATGCTCCACAGAATGCTACTGAATGAAAAAGATGCAGTGCAACAATGCATTTACACTGCTGCACTGTTTTTAAGCTCGGTAACAGGATATTTAAACAACAGAAAATCTCATTTGTACTCCACATCTCATTACCCTCCTTCAAAACATGGAGTTTTCCATGATTCTGAGTGAGCAAGAGAATGTTCTGGGTCTGCTTTACTGCCACCAGTCTCTAAAATGCAATAGTACAAATATTGAGCAAATTCAATTTTTGCCATCTTAAGCTGCTGAATATCATGGTGTTCAGAGGAAGAAACATACATTTTCAGAAGCACCAGCACACAAACCTTTGAGTCCTTTCTGTGTGTCTCACAGCTACATATTACGCAGTCTTTGCTCTCAGTGAAACCCATGAAGCATTACGGAATTGTGCTGAATAATGGCCAAAACCCCCAACTTGCAACAGTTAAACAACAGGCTGTCATCTCTTGCCAGTAACTGTTCAGTGAATCTAAACAAATGGCATTAGAAAAGCTGTTTTATGAACAGACTTCCTCCATCCATGTTTGTCCTGTGGCTGACAGCTGGGCTGTCCTGCTTCCGGCGTAGATCAGAGGATTCAGTGGTTTTGCTTTGTGAGCCCTTATCATGCTGTGTGTTACCTTGGAAACTGATGGGTGTTAGAGAACTGTAAGGCCACTCTCTTCCCATTTCTCCTGTACTGACACACTTAGGACACAGCACTGGTGAAAGGCGCACTATGGCAGCCCCAGCACAGAACCCTCCTGTGCTAATCAACAGCAAGGCCCCTGGTTTGGTGACATGAACTGGGAGGCATCTGCTGACACTCACACCCAGTCTTTGAAAGAAGCCTAATCTAACCCAGCATCTTCCACAAGGCAGCAAATACAAAGGCATACTCAGGCTTAAAAACCTGCCCCATGTACAATAAGCCAGGCAACAACTACATTGCCACCCTTTCCAGCACAATTGAAGGACACGTTTTTGCCTATTCTTCGGGAGCAGTAGCTGACACCTGCTATTCTTGAAATCCCACAACTGTTTCCAGCTTTTTAATACAACAATACAAGTCCTCTGCCCCTCAGCCTCTTTACTGATCTCTAAGTTTTAAATTGGTGGCACTGCTCCGTAAGAAAAAGACCTCCCACAATTCCAAACCCCTATTCATCCTGAAGGAATAGCTTCTTCCAGGCTCCATGTCTCTCTGGAGTGTACTGTCTATCATGGCTGCCACTGATTTATTCCATAGCATCCACCACAACAGTTGATCATGGCTCAGTCACCAGCAGCCTGGAACAGACCCGCTAACCGGTCTTGAGACCAAAGGCTAAGCCAGATATCCATTCGACCCCTCTACCCTCCACAGCCATAGGTTATCTTTCACACTGCCTCTTGTTTAGACCTAGAAGACAATTTTAATTTCACTGTTTTATTCTCAAATGCCTCCTCTGACAAATGGCAGAGGGGAGGTCCTTGCAAAGCAATCTGCAGCTCCTGAGCAGCTGGTATGAGCTGGTTCTGATGTGACTAACACAACTATCTCATCTTTTTTTGCTTTTAACAACTAAAACATTGCAAAACTCAAGCACAATTACTGTTCATACCGAAAGAAGCAGCTGTTCTTATAAATCCAAATTAAACATTTACTTCAACATACCATACAGAACAATGTCCAATGTCCTACTACCAAAATCTTCTATAAAAGCACAGTAGAGAGTTAAACCACATTCTCATAACTGAATTAGTGACACAGCCTGGCAATTGGACAATGTCCCATATGAAAGAGTCAAATTACAAAGGCAAGGAAAAGCAGGAAAACTGGGCCAGTTTTAATTTAAATTAACTTTTCTTCATAATCAAAAACTGCTTGAAGCGACTGTTTATCTTTTAGGGAGGCAAACAAGAACCTCAGAACAGCCATTCTGCAGTTAAATGGCAACATCCTGACAGCCAGCACCTGCCTCTCTTGTTCCTGTGGCTGCTCTGCTCCCGCTCTCTTCCTACAGTCACCTTTCCAAATCACTGGCCAAGCCAAGTAAAAGAGCAGGGGATCCCTCCACTAGACCACGTAGCAACACACTAATAAACTCTGTCTTTACCATGATCTCTAGCATCTGCACCAACAGCTTTTAAACACATAGCTATTAACCATTTCAAGTGTAGAAGATGTGAATTCTTCCTCACCTTTGTTTCACCTCTGCTATACCTCCAAACTACAGTCTACACAAAGCCAGTGCCCACCCAGCCAGGCTGACCTCTTTTTTAAGGGGCTACACATCTTTTAACACTGAATACAAATTAGGAAAAAAAAAAAAAAAAGCTGTTATTTCTCTCTGCATTATTTTCTTGTGCCTGTGTACTAGCACTACAGATTTTCAATTTATATGGAAAAGTCCTTGAGGGCCAAAATGCTGCCTCTTACCTTCCTACCCTGTTAGATGTTTTCATTGCCAGTACTCAGAGAAAATGAAATTCCCTAAAGCATGTATGTACCCCAGAAGCCATGGTAGCTGACCATTTTAGAAATCTACAGAGTCCCTAAGGCCTTTGAAAGGCCTCTTGCCAACACAGGATATTAGGCACTATATGGAATTCCCTCCTACAAAAGTCCACTAGCACACCTACATAAGATATTAGCTTAATTTTAATTCCCTTATGAGTAAAGATGCATCTTGTACCCTTAACAATTTATATCTTCCTTATCTAAAACAGTTCACCAATTGATTTCAAACGTGCTCTTAAGCTCTAGCAGTCATATTCTGATTAATATTGCCAGAAACCAAAATATTACTTGCAGCAGAACCTTCTCTGACTAAAAGGTGATTCATTACACTAATTTTAAAGTCCTAATTAAACAAGAAAGAGCCCATGACCTGAGCTTTCTATCTTGGTTTCTCCCCAGCACAGTAATCTGGTTACACAGTAGCCCCAAAAATGTAACTGCCCTGCTCTTGATGTTGGAGAAACCTATTTTCTATCACAGTTCCTGGGTTTTGCACCAAACATTTGATCAGACCTGCCTTAACACAAAAATATTTTCAAAATTCAGACTCGGGTGAGATTTTTAGAAGGAGCCTTCTTGCAGCAAGGCAGAAAATCCATGACAATTTTATCACATAAACACCGATCCTTACCTTATTTTGCAGAAGCAGGGAGTAACAAAAATCCCCAGGCCCAATGCAAAAGCTAGAATTCAGCAGTTAAGCATCACCACTTGCGAAATAATTGTCCTTCTAGTGCCCCTACACAGAGGGATGAGAAAGCTTGCTGCAGAGGGGAAAGAAATTTCTGACACACAGCAGAGGCATAACCACCTGACTTGATGAGTCATCAGTCTCTCCCTCTCTCTCCCACCAGCACCGAGGAATGCCGCAATAGCAATTCCAGCCACCTCGAGCCCAGCTGAACTCCCATCTGTGCCCTCCCTCCTGCACAGGACCAAGCAGAAGAAATTGAAATGCTTCAGCGTTTGCATTAAGGGCCTCCTACAAAGCCGGTAATTCCAATGTCCCGAGTGATATGTACAACTACACAAAAATCCTTGACAGAGATGCATGCTTTCTGCTGGAATCTGTTCACCTGCCAGCCCTCCGGTGCACTGCATCCATGTCAGTGTGTGCTCTGCTGTGGAAGAGCTTAACAGAACAACTGTTTAACAATAGACTGCACAGGGAGGCTGGAGACACTGCAATACTAATTGCTTGAGTATGTAGAACAGTACTGATTGCCTCCAAGAGTCTTGTGGGGCTCCCTTATGCTCAGAAGCCCTTCCCCCGGCCAGCAGAAGCAGTAATGCAATTGCACAACATGCAGCACCTCAACAAAGCAGAGTGCTGTGCCACCCTGAGCAACAGCTGCTGGAATCTGTTTTCAGAGATTGACAGGCACTGCCCTGTACGCTGTACAGAACACAAGCAGCTATGTGATCCCTCCCTAAGAACCTGCACGAAGCTGAAGAGCTCCCTGCAGTCTTCACAACTTCTCAAGTCTATCTTCGCAAGTTCTAGGATTACCAACACTTCGAATTGGCACAAAAGCTTAGACACTAACCAAAACTGTAGTGAACAGCACATTATCAGTAACTCGGAAGCAGCAGAGTTACATTAATAAGTCTCCAGTGCTAGGATTCATTCTGCTGGAATAACTTTGAACTAAGGTCATAGATTTTAGTATAGCTGAAACAGACTAATGTGTTTTGATTTCCAAGGGTAGAAAAATGGAGTCAGAATATAAGCCCTTACATCTGATATCCAGGAAAGCTTAATAAGCATGAGCCAGTAAAATGTAGAAAGTTTTCCAAAGAAAATCATACCTCCTCTTCTTAGTAAAAACCTAGACATTACAGGATAGTAAAGATCACCACCCACACTGGACAATCAGCTTAGTGTCACACTGGAGTGATGTTTCAGATTCAAGACTGCCGACATTTACTGTGTTCACCTGAGCAGGCTCTGGCACAGTGCATAAATCCCAGTGTCCAGCTGCATGAAGACCTGTTGCAAGGGCCTCATAAATAACAGGATAATCACTGCCTCAGATTTCCTGTAACTAGGACAGTTTATACTTCCCCTTCTAACAGATGATATCTTTAAGAGGAAGTAGTAAAAAAAAAAAATACAGTGCCTGAATTACTAGACAAATGCAGAAGTTTGGCAGCATCTTCATATCTGGAATTCGGGATATTGTCCCAGAAAAAACAACATGCCCAGAACTCTAACAGAGGTCACTGGGAAAGGAAGCCCAACAGTGTTCTCAGGAAACCTGCTCCTTCATACCATGCAGAGTTCTAATTTTGCTGTAACACAGCAGGGAAAATTACTCCAGATTTCTCAGTCACTTAACAACTGAATTGCTGAGGTTGGAAGGCACCTCTGGCAATCATCTACTTCCAATGCCCTCCTCCAAGCAAGCTGATGTAGGCTGCTCAGGGCCACATCCAGATACATTTTGATTACCTCCAAGGATGAAGACACCACAACTCTCTGGGCAACCTGTTCCAGTGTTCAGACACCCTTGCAGTAAAACATGTTTTCTTATGTTTGAAGGGAGTTCCCTGTATTTCAGTTTGCGCCCATTGTGTCATGTTACTTCAGCAGGTACCACTGAGAAGAGTCTGGCTCCATCATCTTTGCTCCCTCCCATCAGGTGTTTATACACTTTACGGTAAGATTCTCAGAGCCTTCTTTTCCTGAGGCTACATAATCCCAGCTCTCTCATCCTCTTTTCCTATCTCCAAATGCTTAAAACTCTTTGTGGCTCTTTTCTGGATGCACACCATTAAGCCACATCTTCCTCCTACCAGAGAACCCAAAACCAGACACAGTACTCCAGATGTGGTTTCCATCAAGCTTAACCAAGGTGAAAAACCACCTCCCTGAACCTGTTGGCGGGATTCTTCCAAACAGTCCAGGATAGTGCTGGCTGCCTTTGTTACAAGGGCACATTGCCAGCTGATGTTCAGCCTGGGGACCCTCAGTTCTTTTCAGTACTCAGTCAGTCCTCAGCCTGTAGCAGGGTATGTGGTTATTCTGCCTCAGGTGCAGGACTTGGCACTTCCCTTCGTTGAACTTCATGGGATTCCTGTCAGCCTATTTTTCCAGTCTATCAAAGTCCCTCTGTATGGCAGCACAGCCCTCTGCTATATCAAATATCTTCCAGCTGCGTCATCTGCACTCTAATGAAACCAGGCAGGAGTCACGGCCGGTGCTCAACACAGCCATGTGGCTTGGTCTTCTCACGACAGACACTGTGAAGTGAATGGCACCAATCTTCCTGCCATAGGCTCTGAGCTAGAAAGATTATTTCTTAAACTCAACGATATGGGCATTCTTCCATTTAGTTAATACAATTTCAGTTGTCATAAGGCACTTTGAGGCCACCTCTACTCTGGATAAACCCAGAACCTGCTTAAGTCATGCTCAGCTACGTACTGTGGACTCACCTGCAACCCTACAAGCCAATTTATCTTTCACAGAACTTGTTCCTTGGTTTCCTATAAGCCCCTTCCTCTCACGAGGCTTGCTTTGCTCAGCACATGTAAATCCAGGTGTATTCAAGGAAAGAGAATTATGCTGCCACTGTCATTGCAGCAGACGATGGCTACAAAGTGAGACCATGCAACACTGAATTCATTAAGCCCATCACAAGCTCCTACTGTCCTCTTCCTAAAAACAGATGGAGACTTACCTGTGGGCATGCCAATACATACAAGTCTGATACTTCAAACAAACATCATCCCTTGCACACAAGCTAAAGATATAACAATATATTTATATTTGATACATATATACAACATAAAGTATATATTCCTAAAGCAAGGGTATGAAGTCTGTTCATGCAAGATGTACCACCATCACAAGTTGTTACTCAAGCATCCAAGCTTTTATTCAGCATCTTGGGAAATTCCTTCAGTTAGCCCAGAACAGTATTAGAACAAAGCTGTTTGAACATGACCAAGAAGTTAGCAGCAGAAATAAAACTAGATAGAAAGGCTGGCAAGGTGTTCATTGCATAACTGCTTTGACCCACTGAAGATCTGATCAGCTCAGTAGATAAGCGGCCTTCAAACATTAAACGCAGCTATCATGCTATATCTAGAATTGATAAAGACCCTAGTTAAACCCATTAAAATACTCCTGTTACTAGAGAAAACCACACTGTCCACATGAAAAAAATGTTCATCAACTGACTCATATGCTACAGTTTTCCATACCAATTCCTTCCTCTCAGCTAAGGCTTCTCCAGAGGAGCTCCAGGGGTGGAAACTGATGAGCCTCTCCTTAGTTCTTACTTGCTACACTGCTTCACAATTTTACTACTGTGAAAAAGTTGACATTCCTTTCAGCCTGCTACACAATCTGCCCTTTCTTTGGCTTGATAGACTTTCACACAAAAGAAAGATCTAATCCAACTGAAATCCAAACCCTAATACAGAACACTAATACAAAATTCATTTCTGTGTTCTACAGACACCTTCTTTTCTTATCCTGATCCTGTCATCTAGCTGCTAGGGCTGAAAAGTTCTGCAGCCATCTGCTCAGTGCAATGCTCAGTCATTTCCTCTAGATAAACAGTTTTCACTAACCTCACTGCCATTACTGCCAAACTAAAATCCACCCTAGCTTTTATTAAGTAGAAGTCACTCGATTTTCAGGTGTATTTGGCACTGTTACTTGAAATACTTTTTTTGTTGCTCTAACCTTTAAGATGACAAACATTAAAATGAAATGAACACGTAGCTGTAAGCAACTATAACAGCAAACTTTACTACAGTTCAGCAGAGTCACTTCTGAAGAGTTGAACGTCTTACCTCAACAGACAAAAGGTGTGCAATTTGACAAAACAACTGTTGCTAGATTTTATATCAGTTTTACATGCAGAATCACAAGAGGTGTTTGGGCTCATTAAAACACATCATCTCCTCTTTAAGTCTCTCCACTGCCTAACTCCTTGCTCCCAGGGGTAGTGGATAAAATACTGAGCATGAGTTTGGAATAAGCATTTCATCTTACATTACACTTAAGTTTCAGATCATCTTTAAAATCAGGATATTATGGAATCTTCAGTTTATTATGCAAGGTATTTGACAGCTAGTTTGAAGAGCTGAACCAGGAGTGAGTCTGCATAGAAGTCTTTGAGAAAGATCCAACATCCCTAGCAGATAGAAGTACTCTTTAATAGCACCTTTGGTATAATGAAACACCTGGTTGGAATCACAGCACACCTATTGGCACTGGATTCCAGTAAAAGGAAATTAAGTTGATGTTGACTTTTCCTGTAATGGAAAACTGCATCTTTATGTTTTAAAGCAAGTTAAGCTACATTTGGAAATTTTATGTTCAATTACCTGAAGTATTTACATCTTCTTTAGAACAGCCAGAGGCCTTCCAACACATTAAATTTTAACATTGTTTAAACTACATATTGTGGTGGTTGTCTGAATATCTACCATGTGATGCAAATTTATCTCATGATAACAAAACCCTCAAAATTTCAAGGATCTATAGCCAATTCACATAATAGAACTGCCTATTTATAGACATCTTTACCAATGTAGTCTGCATTTAGTCAGAAATACCATTTTAGGGTTTCTTCTGAAGAGCTGCTTTTTAAGGTCTTACTTTCAGAGTGGGAAATAAAGCAATGATACAGTGTAACAAGGACAAAGACCAAACGTTTGTCCCAAGAACTGAAGGTCTTGGAAGATGCAGTTTCTTTGCTCAGATATTAAAAAATGTCAAGTCATTCTTCAGGCTCTTACACAAAACCTGCACACCTGAAAGCTTTTGTCCAGCTATAGTAAGTTGTTCCCATAAAGGCCCAGCTTCTCTGTAAAGTCGACAGCTTTTCCCGTATCCTTTCTACACCTCCTCACACCCGATTATCCCAACCACAACAGGACTGCTCTTCATGCTTAGGGCACAGAACACAGACCAGCATCACAGACATCCAAACCACTTCTCTTTCACATGAACCACCACAAACCACTTCAGTAAGCAAGCACAGCTTACAGCAGCCTAAAGGTGGGACACAGCATCTCCACAGCACACATTCTGGCATTTTTCTTGGGATGCTGTCCGTCAGAAATACAGTCGGGCAGACTGGTCAGCTGAAACTCACCAGAGCACCAACATTTCAACTTGGCCATGAGAATCCTTACAAAGCGAGTGCTCTTCAATTGATCAGGAAGGACAAAGATAAGGTTTTCATACTACAGAGACCCTCTAGAACACCACTTCTCTCAAGCATTTGCATCTGCAATGGGTCTATTTTCAGCAGACTTTTTAGTTCATTTACCTGTACAGCACAATGAGTCTCGGTTAACTGGGGCAGCTTCCCATACTAGTTTTGATCCTTGCTGATTACATTTGATTTGAACATTTGAACATAACAGACTCCTCGAAATGTTGCAAAGTATGACAAAATTAAAAGAACTGTGAAGAGGAGCCACTGTCAGACAAATTATTTCTGAACAGAGTGAACCCTGACACTGAATTTTACCATTACACAAGCTCAGAGGAGCAGTCAAGCTGATGAAGTGAGAAAATAAATTCAGCAGCTAAAACTGGCCTTTATCTGCCATTTGGTTAAGTGGTAGTAACAAGGTCTGTTAGACTAGGACTTTCAGGATTTATCCATATACATCTTACTGGTTTTCAAAGTAAGTGTATCATTTCAGTAAAGCCAGGCCTTGGAAGGCAAAGTCTGTAAGAATAGCCATATAATGTACAGAAGTCTAAAAAGCTGGCATGGCACGGTCAATGTTTCTAAGATATGGGGATGTTGATCTTGAGAGTTTGGCAAACACAGGAGAAGTAAATGCTCGGATGAAATAAAGTAACCAAACAAAAAATATTTATAAGAGTGTAGAACTTAACGGCATGAGAAATGACAAACCCAAGAATTTGGTATATGCTTAGCTGTGCACTCTCAAAGGCAAGAATGGAGTGAGGACATCAAAGACAAGCAAAAAGTCTTTTTATACCATAGAAGAAGGTACAACAAATAACAAACAGAAGATCCAGTCTAAGCCGGTTTTGCATGTTGGACATTTAGGTGATTACTGGCTTATTCTGTACAGGAAAAAAAGGCTGAAAAGTTTAAATTCATTCTGCTTCTTCTGCTAGACTAGGACCCCGTTCTCTCTGTCCAGCTGGAAGACTAAAGAAGTCACATGTTTTAAGATGTTGAGTAAGAATGAATGAGCATGATATTCCAGTTGACTACATGGTCTGTCTTCCTTGGTACAATTCCAGCCTAAAAAAAAATCATGCGGATACCATTGTTCAACAATACCTCAATATTTCCAAGTCCAAAATCCCCCACTTTTTAACTAATGAAACAAGCATGGAGAAAAGAATATATGTCACGCAATGTAGCGTTGGATTGTTGCATGGTTTGTGTTTTGTACGGTTTTCTTAGACAAGAGGAAAAAAAAAGAGGGATTACTACATGATCAGCAGTCGCATTCAATATTTTATGGTCAACATCAAAGTAACTAAAGACCCCAAGTGGGTTATCCTGTAATCATTTTACTCTTTCTAAAAGAGTAATTAGGAATGCAGACATAGCTCACAAACATGCAACTTAAAAGCAGAAGGAAAACCCATCAGTAGGAACTTTCAGGCCTTGAGAACCCAAAGACACAGTATCACAGCAGCAAAACAGAAGGGGGAATGTACAGGGCCTCTAAAAGTATCTTCAGGGGAATCATCTGGTAACCTGCTGGTCTATAGCAGCTTTGGATGACAATGTGTAACACCAGCACTCATGCAAGTCTGGAAGATAAATGCATTAAGTCACACTAGGAAAAAAATTTAGACAACAGAAGGACACTTAAGGCCCACAGACTTTGTAAATCAGGGTCAATGAGACTTGACACTGTTAATATAGACTTAGACCAAAAATAAAAGCAAAATTTAAGCTAATGGTCTATAAAAGGTAAGCAACACTAATCACTCATCAACCCTATTAGCAGTATCTGTAGAAAATAATTCTTGATTTGGAAAACGACAAGGCAGCATTTACAGGAAACAGAGATCTTGTGTTACTATTGCAACACAAGACTGCAACCCCCCTTCGAACAGTCAGCTGATGCCAGCAGCCATTTTCCACTGTTGCCTTAATTTCTCCTTCCCTGTTCTCTCAAGTTGATGTCCATGATGATTTAGTATTTCTAACTGTCACGCTTGGCCACCTGATCAAAAAATTAAGACTAATTTTTTCCCCGCATAAAAGAATAAAGCTTTCTCAGAGGACTTTGCATAACTGATAGGCACAGCAAAATAATCTGCAGTATTTTTGGTAATTCAAAAACCTGAAGATTCTGATCTTACTTCACATATTCTTACATAGAAAATAATAAATGTAGATATTACTAAATACTTATTTTTGCTGGTCGTTCAGAGAAGCCAAACATTCAGCTGCTGCAGATCTGCACAGTGCAGAAGTCAGCACAAATACAGCACAGCTTACAACATACTGAAGATCTGCCTCAGTTATTCAAACTTCCACTTGCAAATGCCAGTTTGTATTTGGCATGTCCTTGCTAATAAATCACTTCTAGCAGTCTGTCAGCAAGTTTTCCTACTTTTCCACCCCCTCTCCACTTTATCAAGTACAATTAGCATTTGAAATACCATGCTAGATCAAATAGCCAGTGTACTTTGCTGAAGTATTGCATTACAATGAATAAAATTATCGCCGAATTGCTTTTATGCCCAGCAGACGTGCAGATTCTCTGAGGGAAGACAGTAAAGTCTTAGGACGAAAGACTTCACTTTCTTCTTAAGAAAGTAAATCACTTTGGGCAACTGCATTGAATGGATGGATCTCGACACATATGTGTCACATACTCCAACGCCACAGCTACCTGTAACGTGAACAATATAATCTAGAATCCAGTCACGCAGGATTTCTTTCTTGCCTTTATGTGAATGCCAAGTGTGATGCTTGGAACACATCATCTAAACCAGAATTTAGTCACTGGCTACAGGAATAGGAAGCGCATTTGATGTACCACCAGTATATTCAACTGCAAAACAACCGGGGCGTTCTTCTGCCACGGATGGGCTGCAGTGAGAAGCCCGCAGCAACATTCCTCTTCCATAACCTTGCTGCTCGCTCTCTGCTGGGCTGCGGTCGAGGCACAGAGAGGTTCAGATCCACCCACCCAAGATGGTGGGATGACCTGGCACTGGAACCCAGCCGCTATCACCCCGTTCCTCTTCTGTAAGGAATTCTAGCATAACCCTAGACCATCTCATTGGGCGTCTTGGAGAGCGCTCAGCAGGTTTTCCACCCAGGGGCTGCTTCGCTCTCCAGGTCGCTTCTCCCCGAGAAGCGGGGCGGGGAAGCGCACGGCCGCCTCCAGCGGGCTGTCCTGCGGGGACACGGCTCCGTGAAGGTCGCCTGCCCAGGGTCCCGGCGACACCCGCTCCGCAAAGCCGGGGGCCGCGCTCCCTCTGGGAGCGGCTCCACGGGGAGACCGCGTCCTTCCCGGGCAGGGTCCGAGCGGGGCGGGGAGCGGCAGGAGCCGACCCCCCTTTCACCGCAGAGCACGGCAACCCCCGGGCGCAGCTCGGGAAAGGCGGAGGGAGCAGTGCAGGGCAGGGGGAGATGGAGCCGAGCGTCTCACCTGGGCCGGCCCGGCGCGCCCGAATCCGCCCGACTCCCTCCGGCGGCGGCAGAGGAGGCGCTGGATCAGCTGACGCCGGGCCCCGCGCGCATGCGCCGCGCCGCACGCCGGAAGCGCCCGGCTCGAGCCGTGCCCGGCTCCGGGCGGAGCTTCGCGCACCCAGCCCGGGCCGCTTCCGGGCAGGCGTGCGGCGGGAGCAGTGGAGCGCGCTGATTGGTCGTTCTCCATCACGTGATCGCACCCCCGCCCCGCCCCCGAGGCACGCGGGGCCTCCCCGTCCTCCCCCCGCCCCGCGGGGCGCGGCGCGTGCGCGGCGGGGGCGCGCGGGAGAGGAGGGGCGGGG
>VZTE01001197.1:971333-997943 GCA_013397775.1 Eulacestoma nigropectus
GGCCCGCTGGGGCTGCCCGGGAGCGGAGCGGAGAGCGGGGCGGGCCCGGGCGGCGCGGCGCGGCGGGCGGGAGGTGGAGAGGGCCGAGCGGTGCCGCCGCCTCTGAGCTCGGGGGGTGTTGCTGCGTCCCTCCCGCCCTCTGGGACACGGCCCGCGGCGGGTGGGTGCCGGGGAGTCTCCCTCGGCGAGAAAACCGGCGGTGCCGCCGCTGGAGCCCTTCGGGCTGAGTAGGAGCTGCCCGCGGGGCTCCCGCGCCGTCGCGGTTGTGCCGCCGCCGGGGCGAGGATTCTCCGCGCTCAGCCCCGCGCTGGAGCGGGCGGGACGCGGCGGCTCCTCGTGCTCAGGGGGGATCCCGCCCTGCGGGGTCTGGCGATCTGCAGAGCGGGCGGGGGGGATGCTGGCCGCGTTCTCGCCCCTGTCTGGTCCTTGTCTGGCGATAGCAAAGAAGCGCCGCTCTCTCTGTACGAAAAAGCTGCCAGCCTCGGATGCGTGTGGTTTTTGCAGTGCTATTGTGTGTAACATCCTCTTAGCACTTTTGTTGGTTTTTAAGTCTTTAATTGCTACGTGGAGGCTGTACAGCGTGGATGGATGACAAACGAGCTGTGTTCTGTGTCATGTTTCTGTAGCACACCCGCTGCTTTGGGCCTGGCTTCGCTTCGCTCTGTCTCCTGAAAACTGGAGATTTCAAATCTGGTTAGCTGAAAACACTGATTTCCTTCTCGGTGGGGGCAATGAGGTGCCGTTGTTGTACAGGAGAGTGGAGGCCTTTACACTCACAGTTGTGCTTCGGTGTCAGATGACCTGCCTGACCTTGTCCAGGTCACTTTGGGACAGATTTTTCAACGTTGGCTAAATCACCTAATGTTTATTAATTTCAGCATCATTTGTGCTCCACAAAACGTGATTGTTCCAGTTCTGTGCCTCAGTTTCTTCACAGGCACAAAGGAAGCTTTCCCCAGCTGTTTCTCAAAAGAGCATTAAACCAGTCCCCTTGGAACTGGTGTTATGCAATGATGGGTATTATTATTCCAGTTTGGCAGCTTAAGGCAGGGTGAATGGAAGCTGAATCACTTAAGCTTTTACTAAGAAATGGTAAGGGGTTTAGCTTATTAGCAATAGGGATGAGGTCATACAAGACTGCTTGATAACAGACTCTCAGCTGGTTCTTGCAGCATGTAAGCAGCTTGAGGCATCGTGAGGGGCTGGCAGGTGTCTGTAGAAAGAGGTTCAGGGATGATTGCAAATAAACAGACTCTCAGCTGACATAAAATAGGTGTGTTTGGGATGTTGGACAACCCTTTATCCACCTGCACCACCCTACATAAAACGGGGCACCCCCACTCTTAGTCACCTTGTAATGAGGACGGTGGAGTTTGCGGGAAGAGCAGCAGCACGGATCAGCCAAGATGAGGTGGCAGTTGATCGTTGTTCTGGAGTGCTCCCGATGGAACTGGGTTTCCTTTTATCCTTTGACCGTTCTGCTGTTTGCTACAGCTTAGCCTTGCTTTTGTTGTTATGTGAGTGGTGGGACAGGGTTACTGGGACCTGGATGTGTGAGTGGGAAAGTGGCCCGGGCATGCCAGGCTGGAGCCGTGGAGATCTCCTGGCAGGGCATGGCCAGAGCTGTCTGCCGTGCTGCGGTGCTCCCCAAGGAACTGAGCCTGGCTTTGCTTGCACTGATCAGGAGTTTTCCTTTCATGGACTTTTTTACTTTTTGTAACTTTTTTTTTTAAATGAAAAGCTGTAGAGAAAAAAACCTGCATACCACTCTTCTGCTTCCAGAGCACCAAACTTCATTTCTGTTACTTTACTTTTACTTACAGGCAGCTTTATTACTGGTTCAACTTCAGGACTTACTGCTTTGGGTTCTGTACTTGGTATTTCTGCTCTTCTGGTATTCTTTCATCTCTTTGAAGAACAGCATATTCCTGTCTTGCCAAAACACTGTTAGCACCACACAGCAAGTTCTGGTGTAGAATAAATTCATATTCTTGTGCAGATCTCATATTGAATCCAGGTGTTCTCTAAAAATTCAGTTGGAGGCAAATATGCCAGAGCTCAAATTGAAAAATAACCCCATTTAAATACAATGAGACTCAAAGGACTAGGGAATAGTTCAAAAGGAATGTATAAATTACAGAGGGGGACTTTGGAACAAATCCAAATTGTTTTTTAAGTTACAAAGATTGGTGAAGATCCTTAAAGTACAAGTACTGTCAAAAGATGGGTCCAAAAATAGATCTAAAGCTTCAGCTCCCAGCACACAGAAACTGATATGCTTGGGGGGATCTGGTCTGTCTTCAGTATTGAATCCAAAATTGTGGACAAGTCCTTCTGAACAAACTGACTCCATCTGACTGTTTTTTCTGGGAATGTATGCATTGCATTGTAACCCACACCACAAAGTGCAGAGGTGATTTTGGAAGCGCTTAGAGCAGCTGATGTTTTATCATCTGTAATTATGAAGAGTCTACTTTGACAGAGAAAGAATTAAAAAAGAAACTATCCAGTTCATTGACATGAAATTTCAGATCTAAAAGATTGTGTAGTCAGCGTTTGTTGCTTGCAGCCTTCTTTCTTAGCCCTCTGAATTTGAATTAGCACATAGATGTGTGTTAATAATGCATAGCTGGTTGTAGTGTCTCTGTCATCAGGGTGTTTGTGGTTAGGTGACATCCTCTACCTAGGACCGTGGGTTCAGAAATAACACAAGATTTTTGTGCTTTCTCAGCTGGTTAGAATTTTGTAGGTTTTCTCTTATTTGATGAGTTAAACACCAGCTTCTGAACTGGTAACTGCTATTAGCTTCCGCCTGGTTTTCTGAGACTTGGCTTTATGTTCACTCTATCCTCACCTTCTGCATGATTTTATAGTTTAGAGTCTTGTTATGATTCCCTTTTATTTCCTAAACGTGACTTGAAAAACTGAGATAATTCACTGTTCTGTTAGTGAACCTTGTGATTCTCTAGAGATGCATTTCTTTTTTTCATTTATTATATGTTATTACTGTTAGTTCTTGAATTTGAAAATCTATTGTAGAGCTGTGTTTGCATGAGAAAAAATACCAGTGGAAGGGACTCAGGTTCTACTGTCTACAGTAATTCGGCTGTTTTTATAGAGCAGATGTAAATAATACTCCCTGTACTTTGCTGCTTTCATGGTGTTGATTCACTTGTTGCTTAATGTTTCTGTGTTTTCATTACAGTTATGCTGCTGGTTTTAAGGAGAGAAAACTGAAAGTCTTGCATTGATTCTTGAGCATTTGCTGATTGCTCTGTGACATTTGATATCTTTGAAGTAAGGGTGCATTTTTGAGCTGTTTCAGTTCGGATGAAACCTGTGAGAATAAGGCATCCAGCCTTTCCCTGATGGCCTTCCCTAAAATAAACATTACACAAGGCTAATGCAGGACCTGCATGCTCCATTGCGTGCATGTACCCTGCTGTGTGACTGGGTTGTCACATACATGGAGCATGTAGTGCATGTTACAAGCAGGGCCCAGTGCCTGTGCATGTATTATTTTGTCACATTGAACAAATCCCTCTCCAGTTTTGATGGGAAACACCTGGGAGATTGTCATGCGGCAGCGTATGTTGAGCCATGTGATGGAAGACTGATGGAAACAGGCAGTAGAATGCTGTGTGTTAAACCAGCTTAGAAAGAAGTGTGCACTACTTTTGGGTAAGACACTCCTAGGAGATTGCCTCTCAACTTTTACGTGTTTGCAGCTAAGTCTCAGGTTTTGTAGTTTCTAAGGGTCCTGACTTGCTGCAACAGGTAGCTGCTGCCCCAGAGAACTTCCTAACTCCCAAGGCTTTGCTTGTGCTGTTCTGGCTACCTTTGTAGGAGAGACATCACAGCTGGGGAGTACTGAACATAACAGAAAAATAACTATATCGTTTTAAAGTGTGGGGAGTCATTTGGGTAAGCTCTGATACTTCTGCTTGTTTTGCCCAGATTCACAAAGTAAACCTTTCAATGTCCTGAAGATGTGCATGTTTCTGAGGAGAACAGGGAGGGCTTTTTCTTTCCTGAGTTAATATGATAGAGTTTGTGCAGAGCTGCTGAATTGTTTCCATTTGCTCGGCACAGTGCTAAGCTTAACATATATGGGAGGAAGTTCCAAGTTTATGAGAAAACTGCTGAATGGTCATATGCACTGGAGGCAGGACAAAAAAGGTAATTGAGCTTGAAAATCACTTTTTTTTTAGGCTTTTTCTGAACCTAGAAATGTCCAAGTGTGAGCTATAGTCTGCATTTATTTTCATGGATGGTAAATTTAGACCTTGCCTATATGCAAGCTTACAAATGGCTTAACAGCTTCTAAATGAGTTTATAAAAAACTCAGTGCAGTTTATTATAGGTACTTTAACCTGATTTATAACTCTGACCACTTTGAGTTTAATTCCATAACCAGATTAAGACATTCCACAAAGTAGGAAGGATTGGGAGGGTAGGAAGTTAGCAGAGGGGTTGTAGCCATTTTACTGAAGCACTTTAGAGCCCAGTCTTGTGTTTTGAGTACTGTTTGACCATTCAATTCTTTCTGCATGTAGATGTGGCTTGGTAGTTTGGGACATTCCTATGAAAAATGTAGTAACTTTAGTTAATCACCAAATGCCGCAGACTCTGCTGCCATCTCCTGAGGATGAGAAATGATGCATTCTCCTTTGCCACACTAAATCTCTTTTAAAATGGGGAATAAAGGGTGATGGTTAAGCCAGAAAAATACTTTAATCCAAGTGGAAATCATTCAGAACTTGAAGAGCCTGCCCATTTGGCAAGCATTAGAAGTGTTCAGACCAATAATCTGAGAAGGCGCTGGATATTTTTATCCAGAAGAGGAAAGAACGTAAGAAGTTGGATCTTTGTATTTGTTTGGGAATTGATAAGAGAGAAGTGCAGTACTTCCTTGCATCCCTCCTGCTCTAAGTGAGGCAGGCAATGTCAGGAGTACTTTCTGCTCCTGGCTGAAAAAGGGAAAGGGAAGAAGTGACCCATGTGGGAGTTAGTTGTAAATCAGCAGTTCGTCAGGAGGGAGTGTGAGAGGAAGCCAGGGGGAAGAATGAGTCTGTGCATAGAAGAATACCTGGTTATTTGGAGACTCTTGGACTTGAAGACCTGAGAGCAGAGAAGCACAGCACTGAAATGGGGTAACTGTGTATTTGTGTCAAAGCACATTGAATTAATTCATTGTGAGAAGGAAATTATACTTTAGGCTTCATTGAAAATAGAGCCAAAACCATGTCCACAACACTGTCACTAGGTGACTAAGATTAAGATACTTGAATTTTCCTGGGGGCAGAGTATTTCTTTCTTTAATTAATTGAAAATACTGTTCTTCCTAGTAAGATCTTCATGCATGATGTACTTCCTGAGCTCACTTGGCCTTCCTTCTCCCTCTCTCTGTTCTCTTCCAGGCTCCATGTGATTTTTGGCCCTTAGCAGACTAGAATCTCTAACCCTGAAAAAAATTCTGATTTCCACCATCTGAGCATTGTATTTGTGTTTTCCTGAGAGAATGGGATGAGACCCCGGGCAGCAGTTGAAGGCTCGTGAAAGTTTTCTCTACATGGCACTTGGAGTTGTCAGTAAAGATCACAAATTAAACTGAAAATTGCAGTTAAAGGAGATTTATTTCGTTTTAGATCTTTGGCACAAATTTTCATTTGAGAACATTTCATTCTTAGTGAAAATTAAGAAAAGGACGGGGTGGGGGGGGCAAATGATTGTTGCCTTAGAAGTGTTTTTAACATAGGCACATAAAACTGATAGCACATTCAGTTAATTTTTCATAGTATGTTATTAATATAATGTGTGATTTGAACACCTTACGAAACCAACTCTGGGACTGAAATCCCGAGTATAGTTAGGAAACCCATAATGAGCATTTTTTTGTTGTTGTTCGCTGTTCTAATGGACAAAGGCATTTGTAAAGAGTTTGCGTGAAGCAGAAAAATTATTTTCTCCTGATATGTCAGTTCCATAGTTTACCTGTGTATGTGCAAGAAGTGCCCTCAAGCTGTATTTATGTAAATAAGGTACTTTGTAAGCATCACTTCTATTCTGAATTTGAAGGTAAGCCTCTGTTCTTACCTGATGATCATCAGGTACATCATGAACACTAATTAGCAAAAGGTCATGATCTTCTGGGAGGCAAGTAAGGGTTATAATTGTTAGATCTGGGGACACTGGGGGTGTGGAAAGGAGCAGTAATCTATAAGGAGTGTCAGGATATAGTTAGTGGAGGCACAAAACTAATTTTGAGGGAAGCTATTTCAAAATAGTAAAGTAGTTCTGTTTAGCAATCATGGATCAAAATCAATGTTCTTGTGAGCTTACTTGACTAATAAGGAAAAGTGGTTAGAGCAGCAACAAAGAGTTGGGGTTTCTGGCAGCTCTTTATCTGCTGTATGATTGCAGACAAGTTGTTTCCTCTTTCACCTGATATTGATGTACCTGGAATAGGCTGATGAAATATTTAGGCCTTAACCTTGTGAGGTGCTCTGGAGCAGCAGAGTGTTAAGGACAACTAAGTGATGTATGTGTGTCTGCTTTTCTGTTCTAGACCAGCTACATTTATTTCTGCTATTTTAGAGTTTGAAAATTCTGTCAGCTGGGCATAGTGGTTCCTGCTCTTTGTATCCGTCTGCAGAATGGGATAGCTTATAATTTTCTTGGGAAAGTTTATTTTTCACTTGAAGATTTGAGATCTAGGACACGTTTCAGCTGGAGAAACTGTGAGGCTATTATAGCCTAACTTTGCTTCTTGCATGTGAAGACTGCCCAGTCTTTTGTACGTGGTCAGGTTTTCTAGGTTGAAGCAGAGTAAAATATATGATAGCCAGATATAATGAAGAAACCTGACTGTAATGTGCTGTGTGTTTTTCTTTTCTTTTTTTAATGATAAAGGGAGAGGCAACTAGGGTCTCATGTACGTCTTGGGGAATTGTGATGCATGACATTGTAACCTGTTCACAGTGAGATCCAATAGACTTGCAAATCTTGAATGAAGTCTTCTGTTAATTCTGATTCTAAAATTGCTTCGTTTTCTTCTGTACATCACCGTGCCCTTCTGCAGGCCAGAACTGGGAGTAACCTCCAGCAGGGTATCAGGTGTCACGCAATATATGTTTTCAGTAGTAAGCAGGACTAAAGAAGATCAGGGGTCTCAGAGCAAATTGGTAAGACTTTTTGCATGCTAGGTTTGTACTTATCCTTCAGATTTTCTGACAAGTGAAGCAGAGTAGATATGCAGCCCACAGATCTTTGAGATAATTAAAAATATACTGGTCTGCCCACAAGAACTAGACTAACTTGTGTGCCTAGCAAGGCAGCTCATCTATTAAAAAAAACAACAAACCCAAACAAAAATAAACCAATCAAAAAAACTTCAACAACCCCAGACCCCAAAACACTAGAGATGCTCTTCTGGCCTTGGAGTAGAATCTAAGCAGAGCCACACCCTTCAGGTCTATAGCCTTCATAGTTCTGGTTTGGTTTTATTTTATGAGTGGATTATCCTGTCTAGACTCCTGCTTTGACTTGGAAGCCAAAATAGAAGCAATAAAGCTAGCTGGCCGCTTAGCAGGTGACAAACCTTCTCTGAAGTCCTCTTAATTTGTTAGGGCCCATTTCTCCGTGCTGCCTCTCCTGACTTACTCCTCAGTAAGTTTTGCAAGTTTCAGATACAGCTCTGCTAAATTTAGCCTGCCAGATGCCTTCAATAAGCCTGAGCCCAGCTATCAGTTACACGGAGATCTCTTTCAGTCAGGCACATCCCTCTGGGGAGAGACTTGCACTATTTAAAGTTGAATGAGACTGAGATTCTTGCAGCATTAAGAAACTCTAAAGTTGCCCTTTTTTTCCCTGATGTTGGTTCTAAACTAGTGTTCGACACTTGGTATTCCCAGGGAGTGAATTTACGTTTCCTCTTGGACTGTAACTGGAAATTGGCTGCCTCTTGTGCTGTCATTCTGCACAGCAGTTCTCCTCTGGTATATGTTGAGCAGCGAAAGGCAGTCTTAGCATAAGTAACACTAATGTCTTGGGTAGCCTGTGTTACCTCCACCAGTATCAATGTGAGACATTGGAGGAAAAATAGGCTGTTCAAATCACAGCCTTGTAAGCTGCAGGCAGAGCAAAGCAACTGCAGCAGGACTAACTAGATTGCATTTGGTCCTACAAAACATGTGAGGCTTTTTCTAGCCAGTGCCTGGAGGATCTTAGGACACTGGCATGCAAGACCAGGAGTGTTAATGCCAGTGTTCTGGGCACGCATCCAGTTTCAGGAACTGGTGCATGTCACCTCACTAAAGTCACACTTCTGTTGGGATTTGGTGGATCACTCTTCGCTTCCGCTCTTACATTGCTGGGCAGTGTTGCTGTGCACTTTTAACAGACAGCAGCCCATGCCCCAGGAAGCAGTTCCCTTTACTGGTGAAATCTCCAAGTTTTTTCCCCAGTAACCAAGTCATGGAATGTAGCAGTTGTGAAAAGTGCAAATGTAGTCCTAGGACATGTCAGGAAAATGCTTCTGGTAGTGACAGGAAAAACCTAGTGCCATTGTACAAGACAATAGTATTTCGGCTGCTCTAAGCAGTTGTGGTTAGCCATATGTAGGATCTCCTTGGTTTGGGCGGTCGGGATGTATGGAGACGAGAGATCTCTGAAGTCAGGTCTTAAAGCATGAGGTTTATTGCTAAGGGCTTGGGTACAGGGGACCTGCTTGGAGCTGCCAGCCGCAGCTAGAAGCAGGCCAGAAAAGCAGGAAGCAATAGAGAGAGACAGTAAAGAAGAAGAAGAAGTGCAAGAGCGTATGTGTAAGAGGTGTAAGAGCCCATATGTAAGCGAGGTAAGAGAGTATGTGTAAGAGGTGTAAGAGAGGTAGGAGAGAGAGGTTCTCGTTTACAATACAATAAATCTTCTTCTGTGTTGAATATTCTAATTTTCATCAACCAATCTAGTACAAGATACAAATCCTATAGCATTTACATACAGCCTATAAGAATCATTGCATTACTATACTGCGTTATATTTTAAACCCTAAAAACTACTCTTTGGACCCCTTCTGCCAAGCTAGCAGGGTCTGCTTTAACCCTTGGACCTTTGTGCTAGCAGAAGGTATTGTTCAATCAAAGGGGATTACCTTCAGTTGGCCATACCATTGTTTTCCAGTTGTTCAGTAACTAAGGCCTGGTCTCTCAAAGTATGCTTTCATTTCAATCTCACTTATAGTTTCCATATTCTTAGCATCTTTTGCCAGGCAATCATACTTATAAGACTTTCCTGTTTCATCTTCCCCAACAGCCATATTTAAGGAAAATCAACTTTAATCAGAAGGAGTGTAAGGAAGAGCTAGTATGACAATACTAAAAATCAAGAGCCAGTCTTACAGAAAGAGGCCAGGAGCTTGCCTTCAGTTAGAAGAAAGGTATGAAGAGATCATGATAACTCTCTGAAAAGGCCTGTGCAGTGGTACCCATCATCTCCAGACAGCAGAGAGGTAGATTTGAGTACACTGGAATAACTGAGAATAATGGTAGCTTGGGAACAGCCTTACAATGAAAGGTGATTAAGTAGCTTCAGAAGGCTGATATTCCATTGAGGAAAGTGTATGGATTTGTAAAACACTGTAGTAGTAAGAGGCCTGACCTGATAAGCCAAGAGTCCCTCCTTTTATGCTAAAAACAATTGCTTGGGGTGGGGTGACTGACTTGTCCCAGAAACTTTGGCATCTAAGATGGAGTACAGCTAACTATTGCAGCCTCTATGGAATGCCATTTGGGCTGTAGGGTGCCAATAGTAAGTGTGGATCTTCTTAGGAATATTAGTGGCATCATAGAGTCAAATAATCTGTTAAGGAAGGGCATGTTCCTTCTGGACACTTCAGGTTCTTTACACATCTTTATGTTCTCTCACATGCTAATTTGAGCTCATAATTTAATTTTTTTCTTTGCAACAGCAGAGGATAAGTATTTCTGGTACACCCTCTACTGAGTTGAAATGCACAGGACTGGTCTAGTCAGACCTTAGCTGACATAGTAAACTTAATTAAGTTACTGATTCGACTGAGACATAACTTGGAGAAGGAGCTCTAGTTGTAAACAGCTGTTAAAAACAAACAAACAAAAGACTTCACAAAGCTGCTTGCTTTGCTCTGGTGAAAAGAAGGGAGTGATAATTTTGAGTCCTTTATTACAGGTGCTTTGTCTTGGCTATTTGGAGTAGTTTTTTTAAGTTCTTAGGATCAAAGTGCATGGTGTTCTGTGAATGATAAAGTGTAGCACAGTATCTCTAGACTATGTTCACAGATGTACTGGATAATCTACATCCCTGTGCTCCTCTTGCACAATACTTGCAGTTTAAACTGGGGTGAGATGGCACTTCTGCTCAAGAACCAAGTAGTTCTGCCTATGGCAACCTTTTTTCTCTTCTTTATGGTGGCAGAGGACTTGTGTGGTGAACCCAGTCAGGGGACTGATGTGGGTTAAAACGAAACTTTTCTTTTTTTGTTTAGGTTAGTTTTAATTGGTGTTGGTTCACCACATTGTTGCACAAATGTTTGTGCCAGCAAGAGGATGGAAATGAGTGGCCCGGGGACAGCAAGACTGCTGCTTTCGGCAACAGTGCCAGCTTTCTCATGATTCTACTCAAGGCCCCAGTGGCACTTTTGCCACACTGTCCTCAGGCAAAATGATGAATTCTCATTATGTGGGTCTCTATTCCATGTTCTTATTTAATTTACGTATTAAATGGTTTTGTGCATAATAGATGTGGTGCTGAATTAATCTGCTAGTGCTATACATTAAAGTAATTTATAGTTTGAGTACACACTATTTAAACAGATATATTTAGTGTATTGATTTATGCTTCCTGCAGTGTTTCTCAAACCGCTTTCGTATTACTCTCCAGGATAAAATACAGTGGTGCAATTCTTGCAACGACAAACCAGATAGTGACAGAGCACAGGAGACAGGCAGCAGGAGATGGCAGGAGGCAGTAGTGAATGTGGCAAGTTGTGAGAGATAGAGCGGGGAAGTCCAGGGGCTCGAGGAAATGTGTCAGCAAGTGCCTTTCAGCCATCTACTAACAGAGCTCATTTCTCTGGCCTGATGCCAGCCTCAGAGGTGATGTCTTGGCTCAGCAGCTACCAGCCTTAGACTCTGCTTCTGCATTTATTTATTTATTCTCTGTCTGAAACCTTCTTGGTGAATGTCCATCTTCTGGCCATGTTCCCTTTCTTAGCCATCTTGTCCTGGCCGCCTGTGGTAATATATTTTTGTTCTGTTGTACTGTCATCATAAATATTTCATAGTGACTGTCTTCTAATGCCTGATTTGTTTGATTAGTAACTAATTAATTTTAAAATAATATTAGAAAATACTACCTGGTGATGGTCTGTCAGAGATTTTTGCTCAAAAAGAGAGATGCTGTATAACAACTTTGCTGTGAGTTCATCATGCTAGCACTGCTGATCTACTGAAGCTTGGAACTGCTGATACTTTTTTGTATCGCCAAGGTCAATATAGTGTTATTTGGAGAAGAGGTCTAGGCTTTCAGTGACTGCGTGTGAGGTTTGTCTCTTCCCTTACTGACCTCCTGCACTGCAGCTCATCTGACCTAACTGGGGAGTTGAGACCTGCTCCCTTTGGTTTCTACTCTCATGCAGACTGCAGCGAAAGGGGCTCCTCAGTCTTCTCTTCCCTCCTAGTACAAGATTACTGAGGTGCCCTACTCCGGCAGAATTCTTTCATGGACACAAATATACCCAGGAACCCACATGCCACAGTTTTATTCCTGCCCTTTGTGAGGAAAAGGTAGCAGCACTGCTGGCCAGGATCAGAACTTGCCTTCTGTGAGCCTGAAGAAGCCCTGCCATGCTAGGCTGAGCAGTTGTGCCAAGTTGGGCATAAAACAATACTACAGTTTCTCCACCATCTAGTAACTTTGATTGCATGCTTGTTTACATTGAGAGTACTTCTGGAGTGTGAGAACATCATCCTTGTTAGCTCAGGACTTAGTTTGTGTTGGAATATAATTCTCAAAGGGACTTGCACAAATGGCCATACATGAAGAAAGGAATCTTGAGAGCAAAAGTGGTCTAGAAGGTTGAAAAGGCTGTGAGACAAAGGGCTGGTTGTGGTAGGACTCACAGAAAAGAGATACTGCAGATTATTTCAGCAGAATATAGTGCTTTGTAGCTAGAAACTTTAGAAATATATCCCCTTGGGTTTGCCTCTAGTATGCCTGGATATCCTGACACGGATGAGATGAAAGACTATGGAGTCTTTTTTTTCTTCTGTCATTCTTGAGATCGCTGTTGGAGAACACACTGTCCATGTAGTGAGATGTCTCTCAGGAGATTGCTGTACTACTGGGCAGAGCTCGGGGGCAAACTACAGGGATTTGTGTCTTAGCAATTGACCTTGCAATGAGGGAGAAAAAAGATGGATGTGTGCAGTGTGGTGTGGGGAAGATAGGTAAAGAGCTGCCTGGAACAATTTGCAAGAACTCATACAGACAAGAGATGCTTAACATCAGACAGCTTTTTAATCTCTTTGGCGAATGTGTGACAAAAAGGTTTGACTTTGGAGTGAGCAACGTTGATGTGTAAATGCCATCCATTAATTCGAAGTAGTAACTGGAACGTATTCATCTGATGGAGACTTAAAAAATCATCAATAGTTCCTTGATGCTCAGTGGTCCTCTAAAAGGTAGGCCTGACTTAAAAATTGTTTAGCTTCTGCAAGGCTCATTAGGGACATTGTCTGATCTGGGTTATACTGGAGAGTGGGCAGTGATAAGCCTTGGTATCTCTGCAAAACTGAGGACTTAATTCTTTGCTGTAAAAGAAAAGGAGAAAGTGAGTGAAGGTTTATGGTTCTTGAAGTAAAAGTTAAAGGCTTCATTCCTGTAGCTTCTTCTGATAGTTTTGCAGGCTGCATTACAATGCCTAGACAGTATTACAGATTATCATTGGTAGTGACAACTAAAACTGGTATCTGGAGGGTATAATTTAAGAGGGTTTTTTATGTATATATCAGTTAATAAAGCAGAGACAGATTATACTCTGCATTGCTTGGTACAGTTCTTGAGGAAAAAAAGTTGTTGGTTATTGTATCTTCTTTGTGTCGCTGTATTATTTAAATTAACCTGTGCTGTTGTGTCCTAGGCATTAACCTATCTGAAAAAACAAGCTGCTTAGGCACAAGATACATTGGAGGTGGAAAGCAGCTGCTGCATATTACTAGAATGAATTTCAAGCCTGATGTACAAGGATTTTAGAAAGCTGCTTCTTTGAAAATGGAATTTGACTTTTTCAAAAAGGCAAACAGTGTCTTTACTGCTGTTTGGGCAGAAAACAGTCTGGTTGCCCATATGTATTCAGAAAAACAGGGATGATATGAACCTAGAATTGTGTGTTTTTCTAATTCCATGTGCACTGGCTTTGTACCTGCCTACATATTCTGGTGACCATTTGGGAAAAGATTTTGATTATCTTGGTTTTTTTATTTTTCATTCTTGTAGTCCTTGTTAAAACTGCTTGCACTCACCCAAGGGCAACTAATCTCTTTCTTTTTTAATTTATTTTTCTTTTTTTTTTAAATTTGCTTCTGTGTATATAGTGTTTCTTTCGGGAAGGTAGTCTTAGGAAAGAGAGGAGCTTGGTCTGCTTCTTCTCAGAATAATTCAGTGTATTTTAAGGTTGTGATTCTGCTCGCAGCAGGAAGAAAGATTTCAGTGATGATTGTAGTAGATGCAGATAATACCCTGAGAAGGGCACACTTGCATATTAACAGGCTTAATACATTTGTTGCACACAGTACTGTTGGTTTTTAGAGACAGATGTCTGGTAATTACTTTGTCTAAGCATAAGCTTTATATTGATAGGTGGTAAAATGGAGGCTGTCTTTGAAGCATGGGTAAGGACTTAATTTCCTTAGTTTCTGTTCTGGCTTCCTGTTCCTCCCATATTTTCTTTGGGGTTTTTCATTTTTTTTTTCCTTGTGATCTTGATGATCAGAGGGGAAATGAATGGGATAAAGTTAAAGCTAATACTTCTGCAGAGATCCATGTTCTCCCACCCAGTAAGGCCACACAAATACTATGGTACATTAGTGTTTAGTGTGGCCTGAGAAACTTCTGACTGTATAGAACTGTCTGAAAAAACTATGTTTGGACTTAAATCAGCCACCAGCGTAAAACTTGATTGTATGGGTTGGACGTGGCAGTTCAAATATGTATTGAACTGACTATTAGGTGGGACCGTTCTCTAAGCATAAACAAAATAATTAATTTTTGATGTCCTTAAAAATGTTGCAGTATGTCAGATGTTAAGCATGTTTTGATTTGTTTCAGTAGCCGGATCGAGCTGGGAGATGTGACACCACACAACATTAAGCAGCTGAAGAGACTAAACCAGGTCATTTTTCCTGTCAGCTACAATGACAAGTTCTACAAGGATGTACTGGAGGTTGGCGAACTTGCCAAATTAGGTACAAATGTTCTTGCCAGTAATTGTGGGCTTTGGTGGCAGAAGTGGTCATCATTGCTATCCATAATGGTTTTAAATAGCAGCTCCTTCTGTTTACTTGTTTTACATCATGAAAAATAACTGGGAACCTCAAAAAAGCCACAGAAGGTCTACGTTCTAAATAGATTACATCCCACTGGGCATAGGCATGTTTTCTGTTCAAGAAGAAAACAGTTGTGCATTGCCAGCTTACCTCCTGATATTGTTGCTGGTTGGTGTGAACAGTAATAAACAACCACTGTGTCAAAGCAGCATTGGTAACTTCATTCGAAGTATGAACCCACAATGTATGTTTTTTTATCTGGATAGGAGAATTAGCAAGAGGGGAGGGAGAGAGAAAGGAAGATATAGGGTGTAAATTAAAGAGCTGTATGTGTAGTTTGAGACTTGTTACTGATAAGCCTTTGTTTCCCTCCCCGGCAGCCTATTTCAATGATATTGCAGTGGGAGCAGTGTGCTGTAGGGTGGATCACTCCCAGAACCAGAAGAGACTGTACATCATGACACTTGGATGCCTGGCACCCTACCGAAGGCTAGGAATAGGTAAGGAGGGTCTTCTTTTGTATCTGAGTCATCAAATAAACCAGATTGCTGTCCAGATTTCCAAATGCTCTTTCAGATTTTTAACCAAGTTAGTGCACTTTAGACTACTGATTCCTTTGGAAGAGACCTGGGGGAAAGAGTATGATTTATCGTGTGCTCATTTTTCCCTGCCTTTCAGAAATGAACTTTTTGTAGAAATTTTTAATTCAGGATTTCAGATTACTTTAATCTTAATCATATTATCACACTGTGAATACTCTTCCTCTATGGATGTGAAAATTGTTGCAGAGAGATATGAAATAATTTGTCAGAGATATGTAGCCAGTATGCAAGTCATACATAAGTAGAACACAACATTCCTTCATTGGCTTCTCCCTTCTAAGTGTAGGGGTTTTCTATTTATTTTGTCTTTATCACTACTGATTATTGCTGCTCAGGGGTAGTACGTGCTTTTTGTCTACACTGCATTTAGTTCTTTGCTCCACATGGCAAACTCATAGGACAAATTAATCAAGACCTTAGAGTAACCTGTTTGCTTTGACAAACTGGATTGAAAACATAACTTTATTTTAAGTTGTTTTATTAGGTCTTTAGTAGAAAAGCTTACCAGTGCCCTCACTGCTTTATACAATGTTTTGGCTGTATTTTCAGGTGAGTTTGAGACCTTGAAACTAGTATTGAAATAAGCTGATTTATACATATGCTTCTGGGCTGTTGTGATTTTTATTTCTTCTTCAAAGAAACAACAAATTAAGGTTTATGAGCAGGCAGAGAGAGTGTGAAATACTTACACATCATGTTTTATTTGCCTTTCCTAGTTTTCACACTCTGTCATTTTAGTCTACCTACAGTTAACCTGCCTCTCCTCAAGGAAGCACCTCGCTAAGTATAGACTCAATTGTGCCCTTCTAGTTTTCTTAAGTATCTCTTTATCTTTTGGCAGGAACTAAAATGTTGAATCATGTCTTAAACATTTGTGAAAAAGATGGCACTTTTGACAACATCTATCTGTAAGTAAATGATTACGCTCATGCATTTTTTGAGAGATGTTAGAGGTAGATATGGGAGCAAAGGGATGGAGATCCAAGTGTGGGTTTAGTGTATATTTTAGTGGGGTCATGGAACATCTTGTAAGTACTAACAGTAAAGCCAAGGGTTATATTCTGGGCTTGTTGTGTAATGCTGAGAAAACCAAAAGCATGCTCGCTTTAGAAAGGGTTCTACAAATTTGCTGAATTTGAAACTAGTTTAGTTACAAAATTATGTTCTAGAGCAAAATTACACTGTAAGACAAAGCCTTTTTAGAAAGGATTTTACTTTTATCATACAAGGTCATCTTCAGAATGGAAAATAGTGCAAGTTTTGATGCATTTGCTTTCTGTCTTTTATGACAGCACTCTGTGGGTTAGAATATCAGAGATGTTTGCAAACACTCAAAGTTTACATTCACTAATAAGGCCCAACTGCTATTCCCATTATTGCACACTGCCAGGTCAGCTATTTGTGCAGCAACACAATAAACTAGATCAGTGCCCTGACCCAGCTGGGGAAGCTGTTTTCAGTTTTGTTTCTGGGTGTTGTTTTTGTGTTTTAGTGTGTTTTTGGGTTTTGGGGGTGGTTTTCTTGTGCTTTGTTTTGTTGGGTTTTTTTTTAAATCAACTGCATGTCTGCGTGAGCACTTGGCATGATGCAGACAAGAGAACAAGCGCAGGGGTACAGGACAGTCACCCCAATAGTCCCCCTGGAAACAGGATCTGAAATCCATAAATGCCAAAACTATGCTTTGCTGCTGGTTTCACACTTCTGCTTCTTCCTGCGCATTGATATCTGTGTGGTTTCCATGACCTGATGTGGTTTTTGGCCGGATCACTTCTGTGAGCCAGCTTCTTGTCCAACACTGCCTTGGCCATCACACCAGTACAAGCACAATGCACTGCTAGGGATAGGGCCACAGCAAGTACAGCTTAGATGGACTTACACTGCCACAGAACTACACCCTGAGTACTTTCCAGGACTGTTGAAGATGCTTCATGAGGAGTGTTTCATACACTGATATCACTATAAATGGAGTGACTTTCTCCTCAAACTTAGTCCACTTCTGCCATGGAGGTGCAAACTCTTACATGTCCTCTACTCTTGTTGCTTTTTGCCATCTCTGTAAGAGGAACGTGTTTTAAAGAGGTGTCTGAGTAAAACTGCTTTTGGCACATATTCCTGCTCTCCTGCCTCAGGAGAAGTGGTAATGAACTCTCTCTCAGATGCCTGCTAATGGGACAGGGGCTTTCCTTTTTGCTTTTGCACATTACTGTGTGCACAGTGAAGGAACTGTTAGCTAGTTCTAATGCAAAAAAAAACCCAAATCCTTCTTAATCCTTCTTTACACTTCCCAGACGAAGGATTCTGGCATGACGATAAATAGGCTCCAAAACTGGGCTAAAGTTCTTTTCGTGGCCCGTTGATTTAATTACTATGTCTATTGCTTGTGCATCTTCTATCTGAACATATTTTGCAGCTTAGCACCAAATATGATATCAGTGCCTAAATTTGTCATTATAATAAAGTTCCTTTTTAGCTTTTTGGTGCTTATTAGGCTTAACAATAAGATCTTTTGTTTTGTTCTGCTGTTGCTTCCACAGTTACTTTGGTTCTATGGTTATGCAGCGTGTTGTCATGACAAAGTGATTCATGAACTTGTGCAGTGTCCACTGAATTTTGGGAGTCTTTAATGAATGCCTTTTGTTGAGACAAAAATTTTTCTTTCTTTTCTCTCTTTCTTATTTTTTCTTTTTTTTTTTTTTTTTTTAATAAACCTTTTGCAGATAAATGTCCTACTCACTTAGGAAAAAGAACTGATGGCTGTTTTGGAGACCTTGAAACACACTAGCAAAATCTGTAAAACTCTAGGGGAGGTAAATACAAGGGAACAGGACTTTGTAAATCCGTGGGACTTTTTGGTACTACAGGTTTTTGTGGGGAGAGAGGAGTAGTTAGAGTAGAGCAAGTTGTTAAAATCATATGAAACACCATTGCCAGTTATATGTTACAGTGTGTTGGGATCATTGCTGAGACAACTCTTCTGGTCATCTGCAAAGTGTTATTTCAGGAAGTTAAAGTTGGCTTTACAGTGAAACTCTGTTACATATTTCCACAAAATATCTGCCATATTGCTTTATTAAAATTAAGAGAAATTGAAATTACTGAGGTAGGAACATTTCAGAGTTTCTCTGCTATTTTGTGTTCCTTGAAAGAGTTTTACTGAGGGAAAATGTTTACTACTCTTGACTGCCAGGGGCCATCCAGGAGCTGAGTGTTAGCCCAGAACTGAATTGGGAAGACCAACAGTTCCCGTCCTGGATTTACACAGCCGTTCCTGTCTCTATCTAGATAGCTGCTTTGCTTGTCTTTGACCATGCTGAGTATGGAGGCAGAGTACTGACCCCTGTCTCTCTATCCCCTTTTCTCTCCCAGGCATGTCCAGATCAGCAACGAATCTGCAATTGACTTCTACAGAAAGTTTGGCTTTGAGATCATTGAGACAAAGAAGAACTACTACAAGAGGATAGAGCCCGCAGATGCTCATGTGCTGCAGAAAAACCTCAAAGCCCCTTGTCTCGGCCAGAACGCAGATGTGCAAAAGACCGACAACTGAACAAAATCCCAGCGGACACTTTCTTGCACTTGCTTGTCGCCAAATAAGGAAAGAGAGGCCTCTTGATTTTTTTTGTTGGTTGGTTGGTTGGTTTTTCATTTTGGTTTTTTTTTTTTCTTTACTCTGCCCCTTCATCTTAATTTTTTTTTTTCTTGACCTCTCTCCAACAAAATGTAATGCTTCTTCCAAGGATTGTCCAATCGTGTTTGGGGTTGGGTTTTGGTTGGTTTTGGATTTTGTTTTTTGAGCTCTCCTTTCTGGGTTTTTTTGGGGGGGAGGGGGTGTTTTTTTTGTCTTTGTTTTCTGTTGGGGTGGGAAGAGGTGTGCAGATCTCTTTTAAGTTTGAGGTGTGGAGGGCTTGAGCAGGTTATCCTGATGACAAGTTTCCTTCAGAATTATTCTTTCAGTAAGCAGAATGTAAATCCAGTGGGGGGGAAAAGGCAAAGCAGTATCTTGTCCTTTGACTCCTACATTATTGTGTTTTCTATAACCTACAGGGTACTTTATTCTCCCCCAACCTTTGAATGTTACTTCAGTACTTCCCACTCTTCCTCTTAATCCCCCCACCTCAAAAAAGTATATTTAGTTCTTCCCAATATTTTTGAGTATGGCTTTTTCCTCCATCTTTTGCTGAGAAGGGTGGGCTACTTTACCATACCTTTTCACTCTGCCTGGGCTGATCTTTTTGAATGCTTTTTTTAAATACTCCTCACCCAAGCTGGTGCTACACTTTTTAACTGACTGAGAGGAGGATTTAGAGTGGTCTTTGTTTTTTCTTATTTTCATTTACCCAACTCCCAGCAGACTTTTGCCAGAGTAAGAGCTAGATCTGGTGTTGGCAAGAATAACCTTGTAAAAATATGAATCCTGAGGCAAGACCCTTGCTTTAAAAATGGGTGAAATTCTGCAGGGCTCATAGAGAATTAGTTTTGTCTGTGTTGTTGGAATGGAAAAAGTGACTGTGACCACCTTACCAGCTTTCATGACATAAGGCAAGCACCTGTCTCCAGATAAATTAGTTACAGCTATTGAATCTATGGTGACAGAAGTAAGGGTTGAGGAAACCAGGCAGCAAGGCTATGAAGGCAGACATGAATCTGACCCTAATCACATAGCTTTGCAGGGGTCTCCTGGATTTGCTTGGGATTGGCTTGACTTGCTGTGTTTATGTGCTCCTTCGGGAGGAGGTGGCGAAGAACTGCGCGGTTTTGCTCCTTTGAAGATTATTTTCCCCTTCCCCCGTTCAGTAGTAATAATGCAGTTCTCCTCTGGTGAGAGGGTGTTCGTGGAGCACCGGAGAAAGCAGCATATATTAGAGCATTTTATGGGTTTGGAAAATAGGCTGACTGGCTTCTTCCTAGTACTGTAACTTTGAGGCTACAGTAAACTGTACTAAGCTCTGCTTTGCATCCTTTCATGCTTTGTTTGCGTGAATACCAGTGCTCCTTTCTAGGCACTGTTGCCAGCAATTTTATGTATGCCAATATAAATACCAACTTGAGCTTGGACTCTTCTCCAAGCACCTGGGAAAGTGCACTGAGCTGAGACAACATCAACCTGCCCCATCCCCCATGTAGATGCTGAACTGTATTCTTTTCCTGTTTGTTTTTTAAAGTTTAGGTCTGCATCCTGAATTCTTCCGCTCTGAAAGCCTCCAACCTGTAGTGTGCATTGCAGCATACATCTGGTTAGTAGGTGCTGTCCAGTCATTAGAGGGTGACTTGGGAACCAAGGATTCCAAGACGGAAGTTGTGGTGAGGCAAGGGATGGCACCCCTCGCTGCACGTTATGTGGTCTTTGATACCCAAGGGGTGACTATATGAGCTGCTACACAATTACTCCTTCTTTCACAGAGGTGTGTAGCGTTTGTTGGAGTGCATTTTGACAGACCTGTGCTGGAAAACGGCTACTTAATTTGCTGGGTTTGCACTAATGGAATCTTGGAGATGGGCAGGTGGCCAACACCAGCCAATCTGCATGGCCCGAGCACCTGTGTTTGCAACACTCAGTGGCAGACTCTGGCTAGAAAGATGCAAACGGTTCCCTGGGCCAGATGCAGCCTAGTTTTGACAAAAGCTTCTTTTCAGTACAGCTAGGACCTGTTCGTGGTGGTTATGTTGGCAGTCCAGCATCTTTCTAGAAGGGGATGTATCGAAGCACAATTAGCTTGTCATATGCCAACATAGTTTCCCTGGCCATCTGTAGACCAAACCAAGAGAAGTATGTGGAGGGAGAGAGAGATAGTATTGTATTTGAGGATGTTCGTGCAGCACAGCTGTAACTCAGACCATAGCTGCCTCTGGTGCCAAGCAAAGTGCTCTTCATTCTTCTAGAACTAAATGGTAAGTGTTTGGGTTGGGTAGATGGGTGTGGGGATATGAACTCTTAGGATTTGCTGTTGTCGTAGGCTTCCACAAATCAGTGTGTTTCACAGACAGTTTTTCTTCAGGTTTAAAAGTACAAGTCAGATGTCTGAACTTACTTGGATTAACCTTTGTTTCTGTCTCTTTTTGCTTTGGGCTGCCATCATTCTATGAATGTATCCATGAGAACAATTCTTAAAGCTCCTATTCCACAGCAGACCTGCCTCATTGTAACTTCTGATAAAATGTTTTGTAGGAGGTGGAAGAGAGAATAAATCTAAGAATCCTTTTCCCAGGCTATTAATCCTGGAAAACAGTTGTTGAATCTTGAATACAAGGTTTAATCTGAATCTTAAGAAAACTGTGTTCCCTGTACATGGATAAGGGCAAGTGAAGGTCAGTAGTTCTGGATGACAAACAGTTGTATTTTATTAGTCTATCAGTTGTATTGAGTGAGGGAGGAGAGTGCTGTATCTTAGTGCTGTTAGCCAGAGACACTGAAATTGTGTGAAGTATGGGCTTACTGCAGAGAACTTCAGTTACTTTGGTTGTTGCTGCAGGAGGACATCCTTCTAGCTTGAAAAGAACAGCTTATGAACAACTAAATTTTTCAAAAGTTGGGAGTTTCAGTGGGGAAAAAATCCCACCAGCACTTCCTGTTCTGGATGAAGATCTAGCAAGAAAAATGTATGTGACTAACAGCTTTAGAGTGTAAATTGTGTATATACAAGTTATTCCTGAAACTCTGCAACTGGCTTTGTCATACATCGGTTGAAGTATGAAGATATTACCTACAAAAAGACTCCTACTTGAGGAAACCATGGTACAGGAGAAAAGGAATCATCCAGAAGAGAGAGATCCCTCATTTTTGGGAGGGGGAAGGGAGAGAATGTATGTTGTGTATACAGAAACTGGCTGAGTTTACGTGATGCAGCTAATGGTTAAACCTGCCAACTAAATATGACATACTGTTACGATTGAAACAAACTTACGTGGTATTTTGTTAAATCTTGATGGTGCCCTGTGTCTAGTAAAAATTTGATCCCCCAAATTGTTTTGTTCTCCCCCATGTTGTAATCCAGGGTCAGCTGCTATGCACAATGTCTGTGTTTTGTAAAGTGTTTGCTGACTTGGATGTTTCTTTTGAATCTGCAACTGCTTCCTGATTAATTTGGCTAAGACCACCCCTGGTCTCTTGAGTTAAGATTTAGTGAAAGGTATGCTGTATGCAGTTTACAGATGCATTCTCAATGTTACAAGTTAAGTTGCAGGGGGAGCAAATTCTTTACAATAAGATGGTCCATTTTTAATCTGTATCATTGCCCTTGTTGTACATCAGGAGCATGTTTTGTTTTTCTCAAACTCTTCAGAAATACCGTTCAGAATAAACGTGCACTATTTGAGTTATGTCATTTACAACTTGTCCTGTGCATTTTTTTGCAGTCCAGCTGTTTCCTTCTGAAATCAGATATAGACTATTCCTCGGATGTTTCATAAACTGTGTAACTCAGAAGATTTCTAACATGAACTGTGTGTTGGGCTGCTGTGGTGAATGCCAAGGGTGTCTGACAACTGAGCAGAGTGAGGTCTGTTTGTTTGTATTCCCTGAAGTTATGAGCCTTTTCTCAGAAATCCTGTCTTGTGAGGTAGGAGGGAGGAGAGGGAGAGGAACTGTTCTGGAATATTTCTGCATTGATTAGTGAGCAGTCTGGAAACAAACAGGCCAGGTGTCAAGAACTCTGGTTTGGGCTTTATAGATTAAAAAGTTTAAAGTATTCAAATTAGGTGCTAGTTATTGCAAATCTTGACCACAATCTTTGAAAAACCATGGTCCATACTTGTAAAACATGTCTTAACATGCAGCACATACTCTTCCATACTGACTTTTCTCAGAAAGCTATTTAAGTAAAACTCATCTCTCTTCTTAACAATTCCAGTCTCTTCTGTTAAAGCCATTTTTTGTCTGTAGTTTCACTATGCTCCTCTTCTGCTTTGAAGTGCCATTTATGAAGTGATGAAGTTGCACTCTGGCCCAGGTTCTGGAGGAAAATAAGTGTTTCCCTAAATATTCTATAGTGTATTCTATTCACTTATTTAAGTTCCTCTGGAAATTGCTTTATCAGCAGATGGAGTTGCTGCATTCATTAGAATAAAGTGCAAAAGCAAAGCTCAGGCTCTGAAACTTGGCTGTAGTCTTGAGTGGCTGCTTCCAGCTGTCTTCCCTGACCTCTGCTGGAGGGGGCCTGGAAGGCACAGCTGGAAGTGAACTGCTACTAGAAGTGCAACCTTCATCACTCCAGTCTCACCAGCAGCTGCAGAGGCTGGAAAACCTTTGCTGTATTTAAACTGCTGCAGCTGTTCTCCAAACCATTTGGCTTTTATTGGTCTCTGTCATGCTTCTTTCCTTCTCCTTCCTCATCCCAGTTGCCTCTTAGAACAGCCTGGACAATACAAGACAATTCAGTTGTCCTTTACTCCTGATCATTTACGTTGCCCTTTCCCAAAGCTCTACTGGTTCTTCAGGCACTCCCATTCCCCTCACTGCATTCAAAACGTGGGTATTTATGGGGCCTCTGTAATTACTCAAGGTGTACTGTTATCTCTTAGTTGTAACAGTTTGCTTTGTTACTGGTACAAATACTTAAAGAGCAGTTACCACGCCAGGAGCTAGTGAGTGAGGGGTCAGTCATTCACTTCATGTGAAACACTGGGATTGTTACTTTTTCCCAGTAAGTAAATCACCATATTTACCTGTGGTGTAAGTAATTTGCTGTTACAGTGCAGTTACTTGACATTAGAAGATTCACCTGCCATTCCTCATTCTTACTACGTTGAGTAGCCTCCAGCAATTTTTCACCTCGCTCTACTTCATTTTTTAGTGTTGAGGAGTATAGGCCCCTGCACAAATCTTTGACTTCACTGCTGACTTCCCACTAGCGTGAAAACTCATCTTTCATTCTATGCCCTGTGATTTATGTCTTTTAATTAGTTCTCTGTCCCTGTGAGGACATTATCCTCTGATCCTGCAGTATCTTAGATTACTTTAAAAAATCCCTGTCCAAAAGCTCTTAGGTGAAGTCCTTTTGAGAATCTACCAAACCAATCTGTCAGGTGAGCATTGTGATCTGTTTCTAGCAGTATTACTTTTCCTTCCCATAGGGGTTGTCTAAATCTATTCAGCCCATCTAATCCAGATGCTTTGTAAGGGACAAATGCCTTGCCTTATGTTCTTTTCTCTTGCCCCTAAAGAGGCATCTATTCAAACAGATAATGGAAAGGTTACTCTATCCCTCTCTTTTCATTCTGCCTTCTTTCCTCCTCCCCAGTGCTTTAATACTGTAACAGCATTCAGCTTTACTACCATTCTGCCTGAAGGCATTGTGGCACCACCAGCTGAAGCTCTCTAAACTGCTGAGTTGCCAGCTTTCTTTCACTCCCTTGAAATGTACATGACCCATAGTCCAAGAAACTCCTGCACTGGGAAAGATTCACTGACCTGTGTTCTGATTGCCTGTCAGCTGCTGTATCACATCATACAGACTTAGGCCAGTACTGCTCATTGAATTACTGAACCCAAACCTGCACTACAACCAAGAACTGAAAAAAAAAAAAAAAAGTTCTTGGTTAAGACTAAGAAATAAAGCTGCAAAACCACTTGTCAAAAGAACAGCAAATTATCTATTCAGTTTAAAGCTTTTCTTCCAAGTATTTGTACAAAAGCTGTTTGTTTTAACCATCTTGCCATATGATTGTAAATTTATATTCTCCACGAGAGACAGGCTACTGATACTTCGCAGGTTCCTGTTGTATGTGATTTCACCTGTGGAGTCTTGCCTGCTACTGGATTTTTGCCACAGTATTTCAGATATTTAACCCTGTACTGCTGTTGACCATTTATGAGCTCAAACACTTCATAGAGCACAACAGTGTCAGTAGGTAAACTTGGTTTTGCTGCTTTGGACTGGGGGGGAGTGCCTATTTAGTGAAAATCTTCACCAAAAAAAGCACACTACTCTTTAGAAGAGAAAAAAAACTCCCTCAGTTTATATTGGAATAAATTGATGGAGCAGTAGTGTTTCAGATTTTGCTTGTCTTCCACTTTGGTTGTGTCATAGCAGAACTAAAGATTATGAAAAGCGAAAAAGTGCATTTATATTCCTACTTTACACTTTCAAGCTGCTATTTATAGTAATGTTAGAATTTCTCTGCATGAACAGCTTGGGCCTCAACTTTCTTCACAGCTCGCAAATGGGCTTTCCACTTAATGTCAGCTGCAAGGTTATTTTGCAAGTGGCAGCTATTCAAAATAAAATGGTTTGGGTTTTTTAACATCTGATTGCTGCTATGATTCATTTCAGCAGCAGAAGAGTTCTTGGACACTGCTTCAGAAACTTATCCCTGCTCTATTATATTGTAGGAAGGCATATGGATACAAGATACTTTCTCAGGGAAGCAGTTGAGGCTGGAAATGGGAAGCTGCCTTATTACGGATGGTAATTGAATTAGGTGTTAGCAGGAAGTAAAAAGTGAGGTAGTGGGGAATTATTAATGATCCACAGTCTCTAATTTCGTGGATAAAACAACACTTTTCCAAAACTCTGATTTAACTCATGAGGAAGATGGATGGAGCGCCTTCCTCCTCAGAACTAAGCGTGAGCACGGCGTGTGACAAAGTTTAGGTAAAAACGTCTCTTAAAGAATCAGTCATTGCACAGAACAGTCACAGGACGTGGTCGGGCTCCTCATCAGCAGCTCAATGTGGCAAACCTTTAGCCAGCCTTTACCTTTGCTCTCCATTCCTTTGCAGAACGCTGACTGCCGAGGACGCGGGGCAGCAGTCAGTGCATAAACGCTGTTTTACACTGCAGAGGTCTCATACACCCCGCTGCTGAGGTCGGGCAAGGGCAGCGCTCGGGCGATCCTCGGGTATGCCCGCCGCGCCGCTGGCCTGGCAGGACGGGACTGTTTCAACTGACAGCAAAACGCACACACACAGACAGACAGACAGACAGACAGACAGACGCACAATAACACACGGTCTCTTCTAACACACGCTCCTTTCCCCACCACCGGTGCCGATGATGCCGCGCAGAGCCGACCCAACGCCGCAGCACTTCCCGGCCCAGCGCGGCCGCTGCCCCTTTAAGAGCTGCCGCCCGCCCCTCCGCGCGCCTCTTCCCGCTGCGCTCATTGGCCGCCCGGGACGCCGCTCCCCTCCAGTTCCTGTTTCGGCCACCTTACCTTGTTGACGCCAGTCCCAGCCTCCCTGCCCTCTGATTGGCCCGCGCCGCCAATGTTTGTGGCGGCGATTGGCCCGCGCCCTCTCCGCCCCGCCCAGTTGAGGGCGAGCGACGCCCTCCCCGGGCCGGCCCTTGTTGATTGGCCGCGAGGGCTCGCCCCGCGCGCGGCGATTGGCTGCGGCGCGAGCAGCAGGGTGGGCTGCGCAGGCGGGCAGTGGCGCGGAGGCGGCGGCGGGGCTGGCGCGGGGTGTCCGCCCGGCGGAGGATGGTCCCGGCGCT
>VZTE01001197.1:998061-1054114 GCA_013397775.1 Eulacestoma nigropectus
CGCCGCGCTGGGCCGGGGCCGCGCTCGCCCCGGGATGCCGGTGGGGCCGGTGCCCCTTTGTCCGGCCCAGGTGTGCCCGGCCCGGCCCGGGCAGGGGCTGCGGGGCCGGGACAGGCCGGGGCGCGGCTGCAGAGCGCGGGCGGCCCTTGGCGGTGCTGCCCCCCGGGCGGTCGCGGCTCGGTGGCGGTGCCCGGGCTCCGCTCCCCGGGAGTTGTGCGGCTGCGGGGGCTGCCCGTGCCAGGGCTGGTGTGAGGGAAAGTCGGGGGAAGCGGCGGTGAGGGTTTGGAGAGCGGCGCGTTTTTATCGCTCTGCGGTCTTGGTGCTGGGAGACAATTGAGCGTGAGTCGCCGTTCGGGGAGTTTGCTTCTCAGGCAGCAAGAGGTGGGCACTGCGCCGCAGCGCAGCATCTTCTCGGCGTAGTCCGGGATGCGGGATCTTCTGTGCATCGCGGCGGTGTGCTCGTGTTGAGTGACACCCCTACGGGAAGTGACCCCCTTCAGAGGATGCTGTACACACAGGGCCAGCTTTTTTACTTAGAATTCGGTCACTGGTAGCTAACGTTTCTTGCTGGGTGTGTTTTAAGCTTGGTCTCCTAAGGAAGGAGGTTGTCTGTCTGTTCCTTCTCTGCCTGCTAATTTTAGGTCTCTGGCCGATGTCAGTCCAATTTGCCAGTAGCAGAGGTTTTAAAGAGTTGGAAGGCTTCAGTTTCATGGAAATCAACATTGACAAACAGAGAAGTGTGTTTGTGTAACTCACAATTACTGCTCACATTAAGGGCAGGGCACCTAAAATGCAGCTCCCTGTGGCAGACAGCACAAATGAACTGAGTCCATTGACATACCTATTAGATACGGCCGTGGCACATGATGCCCATTGTCCAGGGAAGTCTGTAGGGAAAAACTGGAAGTAAAGCGACGAAAAAGGGAATAGCAATTTGTTGAGTTTCTGTCCATAAGTACAAAAATCACAAAACTGCATTTTTGCTTTTCATGTAACAGCTTGGACTTCTATTAGACTTCATCTAGACATGCAATTATTAAGTACTTCTAGCAGAGATAACTTAATGATGGCACAGTTAAGCATCCAGAAGTCAGGTACTGTAACAACTTGTTTTGGAAGCATGATTTTAGCCTTACTTTTAATATACAAGTCATTGGGAGCATCTTATTTATATGATTGTGTTATGCAGCACTTTAACCAATTGCAGAGCCTTGTTTCCTGCTCATGAATTGTGTGCAGCAGTCAAACAAATGGGAAGGAAGAAAATTCCTATGAGTAAATGTTTATTATTGTAAAGATTTAGAACTTTCAATTTTTGATTTTGAGTTAGAGCCATAACAATAATTCATAGGTGCATTTTGGAATTAAATAGGTCTGACAACTGAAAATGGACATTTGCCACTGAAAGGAAAATGAGCTTAGAAAAATGCTCATGTTGTGAGCATGATTTTTAAGGTGCTTGTATTCAAAATATCATGTCAGGTATGTGAAACAGTACAAGAACATTGCAAATTTTGAAGTATTTGGAAATTACTTATTCCCTTAGAGACTTACTTATTCCCTTAGGTTATGGATACATGGGAAGATTTTAACAGAGTAGATGAAAAATGGTGGTGGAACCTGGAGGAGTCTGACAGCTGCAAAGAGATAATTAGGATGTAAGTTTTTGACAGTGGGTTTGCTGCTTTGATTCCTGGTTTTTCGAGTAGTGTTCTGAGGAGCTGACCAGGGACAGACTGAAGCGACTGTCACTCGAGGGGCCCTGTGACATATGCGTGGCCCGTGCCTGCCATGTGCGTTGTGGACTCTCAATTGTAGCTGAAGCTTAGCTGTGTTCTGAAATGCCAAACACATCTTGGGAACAAGAAGGCAAAGATTCTGTGGATGTGTTCTGCTGGCACTGCTGGCTGAGCTACTCCAGCTGCTTTGCACCTCAGCTCTTCTTGGGTGAATGTAGGGGATGCTCCTGACTCTTTTTAGGCAGAAGAGTTACAGAGCTAGTTTTTTGAGCATTGTTTGGTTGTTGATTGTTTCCCGCCATGTGCTGGAGTTTTAAGAGCACCTCTGGCTTCCACATATTGAAGTATAACGAATAAGGCTACGGAGAGATTCGGGATAGTGCATTCCACGTATTTAAGCATGCTTTTAGTTTGCAAAGTGCCGTGATACAAGGTTCGTGACACTGTAACTGATCATGTCTCCCTGGGATCTGAATTAGTACAATGTATGAGTTGAAGCTGGACGCTGTAGAAAGAAATAGACATGAGAGGAAGTCAAGGGCTGGGGACATGCTGGATTTGACAAGAGCCATTCTGTGGTTTAATTTCTTCACAGTGGTGCTTTTTAAGGTGTTAAGAATAACTTTCTAAGTGACACCTGGCTGGGGGGAGGTATAAGTAGTGTAGCATTTGATAAGAAAGATTTCCCAGTGAATCATGGTTGGTTGTGTTGCAAGAACTTGTGAAAAATACCACAAAGTCTGTGCCACTTTGAAGGACAGTGATACGTTTCAAAATAGGAAAACATGTTCCTCAGGGGCTTAATTTGAATAAAGGAGACACAAACATAGCTGAGATGAAAAATTATAAAGTGACTGGCAATACTATGGATAGACAGTCCGTCAGGCTGGAGGCAAGTACTCTTCTTCAGAGCCCTGAGATTTATAACCGGAGTTGTTATGAAAAGATTAGGAATCTTAAAGCTGTTAGATGGTATGAATGCACACATTTACACATCCATTTTCCTTTAAACACCTGGATTGTATGCACAGCTTCACTGGCATTTTCATCAGGGACATGGTTCAGTAGTGTTATTTAATTGAAAACTGTCTCATCTGAAACTCTGGGCTGTGATATGTATTCAGTCTTAATGTAAGGGGGGTGTGTGTTCAAGCAGTGTTCGAGTTATTTCAGATTGCAGTAAAACAGGTAAAGGTCTCAACTCCTTGGTTAGGAAATGTTGTGCAGTGCCCAGTTTGTGTAATGGTGACCTAACTTGCTGGTTAAAATACAATTCTAGCTTTTATATGTGGATATAATGTGTCCAAAGTGTACTTTGGTTTGCTACCTTACCGGTGTAGTGCTGTTGTCATGCTTTGCGTAAGCACAAAAGAGGTCCTGCTTGTGCACAAGATTGACAAATTGTGTGTAAACTGGGTTTGTTTCCTGTATGAAAAGCTACGGCTTTAGTCCTCTGAGGTGAATGAGTTACTTTTGCAACAGTGACTTACGATAGCAATCTCTTACATCAGCCACGCTGTGTGCCATTGTGATTCAGATAAGAAGAAAGTACTAGGCTGCTAAAAATGTTTCATGCTTCCCGGTAACCAAGTGACTTTCTCACTCAGTTACCTGAACTTCTGTCAGGTTAACTGACCGACATGAAAACCATGAATCGAAATCAGCTCCATCTAAAAGCACATCTCAGTCATGCTGCTACTGTGATAACCTGAATGGGTTCTTTGTGATCCATCTCTAGTGAGGCTGGAATAATCCAAGTATGGAACTACTAACTTTTAGGTCTAAATGCAGGTTCCTCAGAACCTGTGATCGTTTTTTCCAGCTTTTGGTGTGGTGGGCAGTGCCATGAGAAGATTATAGAAAACACTGTATATTAGCCTGCTGACACACTTAATAGCTGTGTAAGGGTTTTATGGGGAGAGGAGAGCTTAAAGATTTGTTTATTCTTCAAGTAGCTGAAGTTTAAAACGAAAATAATATAGTCTGTTTGGGGTATCTGCCTGCATCTGTAGTCTGTAATGTGGTTGGCTTCAGGGACGCTTAATTCATGCTAGCCTTCAACCTTTGAAGTTGGACTCTGCTTTGCTTTCATGCATCAGTGATGTTGTTAGCTAGAAATTGAACGCAGTTCGTTTACAAAGCTTCATGCTACAGCTCTTCTGTGCTCCAATTGTAAAATGGCATTCCAAATCAGCCACAAGAAACATCGTTTCATTTTTTTTCACTGTTGGAGTATCCCTAATATTTAGAGATGCTGTCTAAGTATTATGTGCCTACGGTTTAAATGCCTCCTTCTTCTATGTAAGTCTCTCACCTGCTGTAAATTCTGGGACTTCTTGTGTAATTGAAGAAGCTTAACTAGTTTTGGTGTCATCTTGGGTCATAGTTTCACAAATATTAAGCCAGTACTGCCACTGTGAGAAGCAGTCTTGTTGTTTCAGTGTACTTATTTGGGAGTGTGAGGTGTCTCTGTGATCCTTCTGCAAAGTAAATTTTGAGTTGAAGTAGTGTTCTCATCTGGCCTTCTGGGTGAGGAGTGCCAGTGAACCATGGGAGAGGCTACATCTCAGCGTTATTTTGAAGGAGTTGGGACAGTGGGGAAGGATAACCTTCTCACAGATTTTCCCATTATTGCTAGGAGAAATGGGCTGACAGGAATTTCATGCGGTTCAGCAAGGGCGAAATCCTGCACTTGGGGAAGAACAACTCAGTCCACCAATATACAGTGGGGGCCATGCAGCTGGAAAGCACCTTGGCAGAAAAGGACCTGGTGGACACTAAGCTGAACACGAACCAACAAAGTGTCCTTGTGGCAAAGGTGGTGAGTGGGCTCCATTTGATACAGGAGTGTCAGTGAGCTGAGGGAGGTGATCCTTCACGGCACTTGGCACTGGCGAGGCCACACCTGGCATCTTGTGTAGAGTGTTAGGTTCCCCAGTACAAGGAAGACATGGATGTACCATAGAGAGTCCATTGAAAGGCCACAAAGATAATTGAGGTACAGGAGCATCTCTCATCTTGAGAGCCCAAGGAATTGTTCAGCCTGAAGAAAAGGCTCCGGGAGAATCCCACCTGTAAATTGTCTCAAGAAGCTTTATGGTCCATCTTACTTTGTGGTTTTTCTGTTTTATTCTGGTCAGGAATGGGAAGGCCCTGTTTCCTAGCCTGGAAGTATTAACTGTGTGAGCTCTCCCTTGCTAAGGAATGCAATGGCGTTCTCCCACTCCTAGTTCCACTTTAAAGTATTTTTGCCAAGTCAGTCTTAGGTGGCAATAGGGAGGTGATTTCATAGAGTTATAGAAAAAGAAGATAGAGTAGAGGTAAGGCATTTTCATTTTATGGAATGATTTTTTAATGAAGTAAGACTTGCAGGATCATGGTATCAGTCCCCTTTATCCATTCCTTTCAGACCTCCGCAAAGTAGTAACTTGGAAACCTGGTCTTAGTTTCTTCTCTATCGTCAATGCTAAATTTCTACTGTAGTCTTGTTTGCTTTTCCTAGTGCTTTCAGAACTACTTATTTACCCTGGATAGCTCATGTGCAGTAATTCTCCTCAGCTAAATAAGTAGTTCCTAAAGTGGTAGAATTGTTGAATTCAGGTTTTCTATGGATTTGCACTTAGTAGTTGCATTTTCTTGTGTCTAACATGCATTGATTTTGATTTTAAATTTCCTCTTTGAAAGTGTTAGGAAAGTGTGCTTGCTTTCTCTGGTCGCCTAGATTCAGATATCTTTAGTTTAGACCTCTCTGTTAAATATAATTGGAATAATGTGCAGCTTTATCCCTGCCAGTATTATTCAAAACTGTCAAACATCCAGATTGCAAGATGGGTCCTTTATTCCTGCAACTGAAGTAATTGCCCAGTGGACCCACTTTATGGGTCCAAGAAAAAAACCTCTGAAAAGCAAAGGTGTAATTGCACTGAGGTTCTGAAGGAGAATGAGCAGCCTTCTGTCCACTAAAACCTTTTGTGAGTAGTCTGCCTATAAAATGTACATCGCAAAGTTGGGGGAATTTTGTTTGGTTTTGTTGGGTTTCGGGGCAGAGTGTGTGTGTACTTGTTTTTTAAAGCTCACTGAAGTGTAATTAGTGATTTTGTTTGATGAGCTTATACATTAAAACTGAAATACTGTTTTATGGTACCTTCTACCTCAGCCATTTTTGCGTTTGGCCCCATTAAGATTTGTAGGGAAACTCCTTAACTCTGGATGGGCAGTGTTTGTAGCAGAATCTCAGGATTGATCTCTTCTGCATGTTGTAGAGGAGCTTTGTAGTGTGGGCCCATAGAATATTGCTTCCTATATCATGAACCCTTGATGAGTTCTTAGTTTGTGTCAGATTTCTCAAGCCCCAAGCCTATAAAATATTCAAGAACCTGCCTCTGCAATCCTTTGTACTGAATGACTCGTATCTGAAAAGATGAATTAAAAAATTTGACACATAAACTCTCTGGATGCCCTGAACATTTCGGTTCTAGGATATTTTGCACTGCTTGTTAGTTAGGGTCCTCAGGAGAGAGCAGCAAGGCAGTTTGGCATGTGTCAGAAAATGCCTTGATACCTCCTCAGGACCATATGCGGTTTTATAAACAGACTATGTGAGGATCCTTTGTAGTTGCAGAACAAAAAGAGCTCAGCTTAAAACCAAAGCAGCCAAGCAAAGAATAGTGCTCTGGCTAAATCATTGTAGCCAAAATGAATGTTTTTATGTTGTAGTTCTAAATTGGTTATCAGGCCCTGTGACAAGGTACTGCTCTTGGAATAGAGATTTAATTTGTAGATAAGGTCACATGAGAAAGCAAAATTGGACTGGCTCTCGCTGGAACAGGTTGCTCAGGGAAGCTGCAGGTGCCCTATCCCTGGAAGTGTTCAAGGCGAGGCTGGATGGGGTTCTGAGCAACCTGATCTACTGGAAGGTGTCCCTGCCCATGGCAGGGCGGTTGGAATGAGATGATTTTTGGAAGTTCCTTCCAACCCAAACCATTTTGTGATTCCATGACTTACAGCTTCTACATTTGTCAGTCAGTCTTTGGTGTTTCAAATACAGCTTTCATATATGGATGGATTTCTGTGTTGTAAATAACCATCTTGGTCACACTCCTGGGAGACCATGATGACTTACACGTTTCAGCTTTTTTCAGGAAAAGAGTTATTTGTTCTTTAGGCAACATGCTGCTGCAAGGTTGGGCTCACCAACAGGTGCTCTGGCACAGGAGTGAGTGGGAGACCACTCTCAGCCTCAGCGTGGTGCAGGCAATCTTTGTCATCTGATACAGGTAACCCAACCCTAACCCGCACAGAGGTGACGACCTGTGTTAGGAGGAAGTTGTCTGCGATTCACTTTGTATCCACTTAGCTTTCACCATCAAAACACGCTTGTGGCTCCTTTGCCAAGCGCAGCATAATTAGATGTCTGTCTTCTCTTTGAAAATAATTTTCTATTTTGAAATGTAGCACGGATCATTGGGCACTGGAAGCCAGGGAGATGAGCACTGTCTTGCAACATGGAGACATTTCTCCTACTTTCTCACTTCCTTAGTGAAATTGGTATGTGGTAACTTGTGAATCTCAACGCAATACATGGAGAACAAGGGATAAGGAGGATTTCCCTGGTCATTCCTTTTTGATTTCCTAAAGAAAAGAGTGATTGTTCCCCTTACTTTGATCTAAAGTAGCTGAGGACACTCTAAGGGGAGAGCTCTGGTCTTTGTGATTCTGGCTTGTGCGCTGGTTGCATAATTACAGCTCTTTAGCTCCCAAATTCCTCCTTCCCTGTAACAATTCCTCCAGACCACAGGAGACAGTTCCCTTAGGCATCTTCCTTTACTTGCACTGTGTGCACTTCAGTCTGTTTGCAGTACCAAGATCATCTGCACAATGTGTGAGGGTGGCAGCAGCTCTCATCTGGGTGCAAAACGTCCAGAGATACCTCTCCTTAAATACTTCCCAGGCCATGAGCAGTAAGTAAGAGACTTGGTTCTGTGGACGTGAGCTCTCTCTCTGCCCCTCCTCTAAGGTTTAAAAATAAATGATGCTGTACTTAGGAAGACTTGGGAGGCAACAACACTAGACGAAGAATAAATATGACAAGTGGATCTCCAGGTGATTAACAGGGAAGTTTCTTTTTTTTTTTTTTTGCTTTTTGAAGTTTGCTTAAGCAGATCTGGTCAGGATTTCTCAGAATGACCCTACACCCATGCTGTCCTAGTAAGCTGCGAATTAGTAAATGGTCAGAGCAATTGCCTTTGATATTTTGAAAATTACAAATAAAACCAAAACTAATGTAGATATGAGGGAATACTGCTTGAGTAATTACCCTTTCTCTTCCTCCAATGCTGTTACAAAAAAAAACCCCCAGCATTTTCTTTCTAGTTCTCTTGCATGTTCTTATATAAGAGCCTTACTAAAACTTTATTGTTTTAAGTCATCAGGAGGAAAAATACCAATGTATTTGAGTTTAGATAATACAAACAAAAGAGGCAGACTAAAAATACCTAAAAGCAGTGAGGTCTTCTTTCTATCTGTTATTTGCAAGCACTTTTAAAAAAAAAAATTGCCCCGTGTAACAAGTTTTAGCTTATTGGCTTTGGATTTCTTTTCTTAACTTTTGCAGAAGCTCTGGGAACAGTTTGGTTGCCCTGGGAAACTCTCAACTGGTTTGCATCAGGAATGTGTATTTTGTGAAAAGTTGAAAGGACTCTCTCCTGCTCTTTAATCCCTCATGCATCTTCTTCAGCACAAGGTGGCTGTGCCCACTCTGAGCCAGCTGGTCAGCCAGCCCATCTGTGCTGCAGAGCTGGTCACAGAGCCAATCACGTGTCCAATCCCTTACCTGACCTCACTCCTCCTCTTCTGCTCTCTCCCAGGTTTTTGTAAACATCTGGGGACTTCATCTCTTTGAGAGTTTGCAGTTAGGTCAGTCAGTGGGCCCAGCTGTTGTTGTGAGGGAGTGGATTAAGGGACACAGTAACAGGGTTACTTCTGAAACCAAACTCATAGATAGATTTTTTTTCTTCTTACCAGGAAAAGCAGCCTTTTTCATTTTCCTATATGATAGTCTTACCAGGTTACTTTGATAGGCCACAGTAGTTAATACATGCAGGTAACAATCACAAAGGTAAGCTTTGGGTTACATTTCCTGCAGTCATTTTTTTAGGTAAATACAAAATTAGAATAGAACCATTCCAAGGGGGAATAAAGAAAGGGCAGTAAATTGTGTCTCTTGATCTCAAGGGCACCTTGCTTATCATTAAAAGCTTGCATTAAGTCCCTGATTGAAGCTAGCCTTGTTCTAAAATGTGCATGGAAGATTGGAGAAGGGAGCTCCAGGTGTTGCTTGGATGAAGAAAACACTCCCTCACAGGAGAAAAGCATTTGAGTAGTTCTTACCTATGCCTTGGAATTGATCTTAGCTTTACATTAAGGTTAACTACATGAGGTGTTCAAAACCAGTAAGAACTGTGAGATCGCAGCAGTGTAACAGCATAAGCTTGCTGAAGGATATTAAGAGGAAGAAAGATTTGGACTGCTGGTAGGTTTACAGAATAGATGCAGCTGCATGTTAAAAGATTCTTTCTGACTGATACAGAAGAATGGAATGGCTTTACTAATTTAAGGAAGATTGTCCTGTACAGCCAAAGATAACAGATTGGAATAATTATTTTCTTTTTTAAAATTAATATTAAGTTTGGAAACAATTCCTAAATAAGGAGTGAAAAAAATAATGCCAAATAAAATAATCTAAATTAACTTTTTCTTAAATTTGCTGAGTGCATGTTTTGAAGAAGAGATTTCATAAAATTTGCTGAATAATACCAGCAAAGATGGGTAGTAGATAAAAGACACTTGAACAAATTGGTTTTAAGTTTTATACCCTATGTTTCAAAACTATAGAAGAGATTAAACTATGTTAAATTTAAATCTTCAGAACACAAAGTATCCTTTAATTTCTGAGGATGACATTGCATTTAAATTAGTATCAGTATTTTAAGTTAACGTTGTAAAAGCTGTTAACTACATAAAGCTTGAGGGAAGCTTGGTAGTAAATAAATATAAATGATGAGTTGCTGCTTCTTCATCTAAGAATTTGGATTTTGCTACATTTTTGCTGCAGATGACATTCAGCTGAGTTAAGTGAGCATATTTCATGAGTGAACTTAAAATACATTTGTCTCTGAGCTTATAAGGCAAATACATGTCTTCTGCTTTAGAGAATCGGTGGAGGAATCTCACCATGAAGAAGCATTACTTGATGTGGAAGAAGTAAAGAGAAACCCACTGTCAAAGCTCTAGTCATAAAACAGCTGAGGGGAAGAAATGGAGACAGCATAAACATTCATCAGTTCTCAGAAGTCTCCACTTAGGCAGTATTTTTATTTTCTTTTTAATTCACTAATTCACAAAGCCCATCTTTGCAGCAGCCCTTAAGCAAAACCTCCTCCCTGGTGTTGCCAGCTTGAGCTGTTTTTTGGAGTATCAAGTAAAATGCAAAGGTGTCTGTCCTTACAGAATAAGAATGGGAAAAAGCAACTTCAGTTCACCATATTTCTCATGGTACAATCCATCAGTAGAGATCCCAGAGTTTTATAGAAGTGTTATTTAACAAATTTAACCACCTCTTTTCAGTGGAACTCAAAATAAACCAAGTGGTTAATTAGATAATGTGTACAGCCTTGCTTTTTCCTATCAGGACCAGGAAAGTGGAAGCATTATCAGTGGTAAACTGATGAACTTCACCTAAAGTAGTTCCACAGTAAAGTGAAGTTAGGGTAACAGTCACTGCATTCCTGTGCCCTGTCTCCTGTATGAAATGGGCTGCAGATCCCAGTGGAACTGAAGCATATCAAATACAGACTTTATGTTTGTGAGGCTTATACACCCACAGTGGCAGCAAAGGGCTTGAAATGTGTGGGGAACAGCATCACTTGGAAGAAGCTTACTGACATAATTTTTAAAAAAGGGCAGAGGAGGAAGAAAGAAGTGGGGTCTTTGACATGTAATAAGGATTTTCCATTCTTTCTCAGGATCAAAATATGGTCAGAAACTGTATTAATAAATTTCAGCACAAATTTTCACTAAGGCCTTGTCTATCTCTCTTCCAAAGTACTATATAAAATGAATTGCTGAATCATTTAGGCATCTGCTCAGCATCAAGGAAGAAAGCAATTGGAATATTGTGTATATTGTGACTTTGAGAGATAAGGAGGTTGCTGTTTGGAAAAAGAATTTTGCTGAGTGGACACAGAAGACAAAATATAGGAGTATGGAGAACTCAGGAGGGAGAAGTGAGTGCTGTGACTTAGGGCAGGGGGAAGATGGGGTTGTGAATGTGTTCTGGACTGTGCAGCTGGAGTCAGAACAGCTGTGTCTGTTCTGGAGAAGAGTATTTGTGGGTGGGTGCATTTTTACACCCTTACCTTCACACAGCTGTGCTTTATCTGTAGCCCTGCATAGTAGCTGGCCATCTAAATCCACATTAATGCTTTCTATGTTAAATACACTGTAATACAGAAATAGTCCTTTGGTTCTCAAGCTGTATAAATTTGCAAGATTAAAAAAATAAGGTTTCTGGGTGAATACATCAGTCTTTCAAAAAGGCTAAGTTCACCAAAATGAAGACCTCTTTTATCTTTTTGCTCTGATTTCCAGCATATTTGCTATGGTCTAATAATGCCCAATAACAGACACATCAACTCTGTCTTTATAGGTGGTGCAGAAATCAAGAAACAGGGTATGTGACTGCCACACAATACAATCCAGCATCTTCCTTTTTCCAAGCATGTGTGAGAGCTTTGCCTTACCAGAACTATGTGCATGTACGCTGTGCTCACATCCTCACTAAGCAGAAACAGTACTGTACACACTAAATTAAATGACCTCTTTGCCCCCTTGAGTAGTTCTTTCTCACCTGATACACAGGGTACCGCCTCAGTGATGGATATACAAGTGTAGTGTCAGTAGGTGGCTGCTCTGCTTCTCCTGTCTCTGCTGGTAGCCTTAATGGATACAGATTATAATGGGCTGCTTTGGGACACTGGAAACCCTGCTGCAAGGAGGTGTGCTGGCCTCAGTCACTCAGGGTACACCTGAACATCTCTCTGGTTGCCAACATTGCCCAAGATGGCTGGGCTCTAACCAAGTTTTATTTTTTTTTTTATAATCAGAATCACTCATCTGCTAAAGTCTCCAAGCTAAACCCTTCATCATCACCTGGTACAGTGAATGCAGCTAGAATCAGTGAGTAAGTACTACTGCCCATCACCAGCTGTTCACAGAAGGATAAGTTATAGGTGCCTTGGATGGGAAACTGGCTTTCCTGGCTTTCAGAGTTGTGAGTTTTCAGCAACTTGGATGACCTGGGATAACAACTGGATTCATCTTAGTACATATAAACTAAAATAAATTTCTTAGTGAAGTAAGCTAATTTGATTTAAAGGAGAAGAAATCTTGTTTTTAAGATAAGGTAACACAATTTATAAGAAAGTGCATGGAAGTGCTGAAGTTGCACCACTGCTTTCTCCCACAGTAAAAGACTGTTAACTCTGTCAGGTGTTTTCATAATTTATGTAGAGGATGGTGAGTGAGCACTGAGAAAGCAAAGTCTGTGGAGGGATATAAATACAAGTGATATGCTCCCATTGCTGGGCTGGGGAGGGCTGCGCTGGCAGTGTTTAGGTAGGCTGTGTGTAACACCCAGTGGGGCACTGGAATGCTGTAACCCATCTCAGAGAGGATTGTGTCCAGTTTTGTGATGGTGTGAACACTGTTGTGTAGGTGGAGTTGAATTATGTTCCTGAAATCTGCAGGCACTTCAAGTGCCTTGAATTGGATCTATTCATAGGTGGTTTCCTGTTTGCTTTATTTTATGGTTTGCCAACATCTCCCAAGTCTTCCCTGGAAGAGAGAAAGTGCTTAAAGATTAGAGTGGTAAACAGCATCAGCCTTAATGTTTCTCCTCCTTTAATCTTTACAGAATGCAGTACATTCAATTAACTTCTACAGTATAAAGGCTGAAAAACAGTATCTGAATTCAGTTCTGGTTCAATACAGATTATTTCTGTTAGACACACACATACAGGTTTGTGCACAGAGCACTTTGTGAAGTGTGTGCTTCGTGCTTTGGGAGCTCTATAGGTGACTGGCTTTCTGGTTTGTAAGGATATTATTTTGAGGGTTTGTTTTTGATGTCAGTGTCAGTAATGGTAGGCTCAGTTTACATTAAGAACTGCTGGGTGTTGAAAGTTGTCTTAAAAACCACCCCCACTTCCTTGCAGTCCAAACAAACAGACAAAAAGTACCCTAAAGATATGAAGCCTGTTAAAAGAAGCCGATGAGCTTTCCGGGAGGAGCCAGGGAAAGGTGAAGCCACGAGGAGTCTGAGGGCCCATGGGAAGAGTTGCAAGAACAGGTTGGTTGGTGAGAGAGTGAACAGAAGTGTGAAAGTAAATACGGAGCTCAGACATATCAAAAAACAGATCTGTTTTTTCCTGTTGTCATCTACAGTGTACTTAGGTCACTTGCTCTCTAAAATTCATTTCTCTGATAGATATGTGTTCATCCATCATTGACCTAATCTCATCTTTTGTGTATTTTTATAATTTTTTTTTTGTCTAAATACAGACTACCAATCTGTTCAAGATGAAGACATGTTAGGTGCAATTTATTATGTTGTTATGTATAATTTTATTTCATGACTTTAATTTTAACTGAATTTCACATATCTGAGAACATAGGGGTGTCATTTTTTGTCATTTTAATCTGTACAGTAATTTAATAGCAAGTAAGATTTGTAATCTGCTACATTAAGAGCACTCTAAATTTGTAGTTAATGAAATGTCCTCATTATAGCTAGTATTTTGCTTAGCATTCGTGCTTTATTTCGAACTGAGAATTGAATGCATATTCAGTTAGGAAGGGCTGATAAGAGAGAGTTCAGCTGTTCCTCCTCCCATTTGAAGAACAACCATATACTCTTAACTTTCCTTCTTGTTTGCTTAGAGTGGTTGGGATTATAATTGTTTTTATATTTAAAGTAATTGAGAAAATGGAAACCAGTTCACCATAGACAGGTTTTGCAAAACATTCCGATAGGTAATGTGCTTAATTTTTTATGCTCACAAAATCAACTGCTCTGAGTCAAGGGAATGGACTTGTGCCTGCGTTGTAGTAGGGCGCTGTCCTTGTGGTCCAAGGCAAAGCCACATAACAAATGTCATGTGCTAAGAATTCAGAAGAGTGCAGGAGTTGTTGATTCCTTCCATGATTCTTCCTCAGGCTCTCTTCTCCAAAACCATGCCAGAGATGACAGAGAATGAGACACCTACTAAGAAGCAGCATCGGTGAGTTTCTGTGGGAAAATGACTATTTTGTAGTTCTGTGGTCTGCGGTCATGTTGCAGTTACGGAGTTTCTAGCTAAAAGTTTGGCAATAAGGGTATGGACAAGAAGTTCGGAGTGTTGATCAGGGTTGATCCAAAAGTTTTCTCTTGCCCTGTCTGTTTGTTAAAGACATGTCTACCTGGGTCACTTAGGCAAAAGAGGTTCTTTAATTACTTCACTGACTACTCTGATGTGTGTAAAACTGCGTCTCCGCCTTGGTTAGAGTGCAGCCTCTATTTTTGTGGAGGCTCCTTGTAGATTTTGGGGGGGTAACTATACTAATTTTGACAGAGTAATTGAGATCTCTTCCTCAACTCCCAGTGGAATCTGGATCTTACATCTCAAGTCTCTGCTGGAACTCAAACTACACCTTGAGGCTGTACAGCAACACTATGACCAAAATTTGTAACGAAGTGACTCAGTGCTCACTACAACTTTTCCAGAGTTTGTTCCATTGTAGTAGCATGGTTGATCTAATGCCTGATTGATAGGGGAGTTCTTCAGTCCTTAGTTAAAAGCAGCATTCGTCTTATATTAGGTAACCATGTAGGAGATGATTTATGATCAAGAAAAGCTCAAAGAGAACGCTGATTTGTCCTACAGAAAGGTTTTCAGTCTCCACGGATTTCACGACTCTTACCCAGCTAGTACAGTATTTTGTGTTGTGTATTGGTAATGTCAATCAAAGGACAGCTGAGTCTCTTCAGTCCTTATATTCTTGTGCACATTTAGTATTAATGATCTTTAAGCATTATTTCTTACCAGATGTCTCCAGGTCTGACCTGTAGCAGTAACATTACTGTCTCATTGTCATTGTCTAAGTTACTCCAGGTGCACGCTATCTTTAGTGAGTTACCAGAAATAAGTATCAACTTAAAGCATAAAGGATACTGTGCCTCATAGTAATCACACATCTTTCACGTTTATCTTGCATTCTTACCTCAGATTCCTTGTTACATCTGGGCTGTTCTGTAACAGTCGAAAAGGAAAGCGGAAGATGCTACTCTGCTTTTTGCGTACCCTAGCAGGCATCTAGACTGAGAGTGTGCTGCTGGACAGAAGTTTTTTGAAATTGGTTGTTTTTTTTCTGGAATGTTGCTTTTTCCAGAAAACACATGCTTTGCTATACTATAGTTCCTGAAGGTATTTGCCTTAGTGCATGTGTACAGTACATCTTACTTATATATGTAGAGTACACATTTGGAATTTATTGACTGCCAGCAAAGCAATTTGGGGCATTGCACAATGATTGTTGCCATCAGTCCAGTAGGCCCAGGTGAGCATCTGAAAACAAAGACAACCCTCACATGCCCAAATTACACCTATACAGAATTTTGAGACCGTAAAGAACAGCAGCTGCAGAGGAACAGTGTTTCTGATTTCTCTCATAAAGGAAGCATCTTTGAGACCAGAAGCTATGATGTTTGAAGGCAACGTGGCTGGAAAATCAACGTGTATTGTAAAGTTTTCTTCTGTTTCAGTGATCCAGTGAATGTAAAAGCAACATTTCAGACAAATACTTAACTGCCTTGTTCCTCAGAAACAGAACTATTTTTTTTAATCTTTGGCCTTATTGAACACTTCATAGTGTAATAGGAACATAAAAACCCAGCTCTGCACTATAAATATGTACCAATAATCAAGTGGAATATTATACTGTGCCTTGTTATATTGAAATTGATTTAAGTCTGAACACAAATAAATTTTTGTTAGAAACTATTTAATACCAATGTCTAAGAACATATGATTGTGACTTCTGCTGTTCTTTTTCACAGAGCAGACTCTAATGTTTAGTATTTTTAGCTTTATTAGAAATAATAAAAGAAATATTTGTATGCAGATTTTTTGCCTTCAGTTTCATATCACTCTTTTTCCTTTATATTTCACAGAAAGAAAAACCGGGAGACACATAATGCAGGTAGGAACATTATGCCTTGTTGTTTGGTCTGAAAATAAGCACAGATACTTTGGAATAGTAAAACATATTTTGCATGGAGCAGGTTCCTCCACAGAAGTTTAGTACACTTAAAAAGCCTTACCCTATCAAACACCTTTATGTGTCCTTGCATAAAATATCTGTGCAGATTGTTTCTAGTTTGCTGTTTTCCACAGTACTAAGTTAAAGTATGAAGAAGCACCGTGCCCCTGCTTTTCCAAAGCTAGTAAATTAAGAAGTAAACAATTTCAGCTGTGTTCGATTCCAAAGGAAAGTAAGTGCACAGGCGTTCACACACAACGAATACCCACCTCTCTCAAAATAGAGACAGCTGTCCTACCTAGGAGCTTTAGAGACTCTCTGGATTAGAAGTATTCCTCTAGCCTATTCCAAGGCACCCACTTGGATGTTGACAGCCCAGAAGTTCTGTGCAAATGTTGGCTGTATGTTGCAGGAGTCGCATCCCTTGGGCAGCACCCAGTCAGTGTCTAGCGCCAATGGCATCTTCTACAAGTAGGAACAGAAGGATGGACTGGGGAGGAGTCTGGCAGGTTTTTGGCCTGGTTTATCCAATGAAATTGATTGCAGTTCTTCTTTCACTGAACAGCACTGTTCTGTGGTCTTCACAAACTCAGTGGGAAAAACCACTGAGCAGTTTGCGTGTGAAGCCTGTGCAATGTAGTGCTTGTTGAGTGTCCTCAGGGTATGGCCAATTTCTTAAGGAGTAAGAAGAATCAGGAAACAGTCTTATCAAGTTAACTTCTAAGACTGCTGGCCTCATTGGAATTCCCAGTTCCTGTTTTACTTGTTGATAGCTTTTCAAAATCTTTATCACCTGGGCTGAACTCTGCAGTATGTGGGGACCAGCTCCCTCCAACCCTGTACTTGCTTAGTCATTAATACCTGGACAAGCTGAGTAGAGCATGGCAAATATGATAAAAACAAAAGAGTAGCACTTCACAAACACTGTGATATCTGTATGTTTTAGTAAGATATATAAAGATTAAGTCCCAGGTGTCCTGTGTTTTAATTTTTACAGAGCTGCTCTAATTTATATGGTAAATTTCTTGCATGAGAAACTTTGTCTTGCTGTGTTTAGTGTATTTAGGCCTGTCTCTGTCAATGCCAGCAGTCTCTCCTGAAATAAAAAAAAAAACAAAAAAACAAAACAGTTTGAGAGCAGTAAATTGAAGTGACAGGCTACTCAAATAAGGCTGTTTAAATTAAATTAGTGAGTGTTCTGTAAAGGAGCAAACTGAAATACACTCACCTGCAGGTCACGGTTTGTTTCTGTGTGCCACCAAAAGCAGAGCAACTGCACAGGTCAAAAGGTTCATTCAGCACCATGAACGAACAACAGGTTTGAAGGTTTGAATCCTGACAAAGCCATGACAGAACTTTTTCCAGTTTTTTTTGAAAAAAAAATCTAATAGTTTTAATTTTGCATAGAGCATGAAAATATTTCAGTAAAAAAAAAATAGCTACATGAGTGTTAACTGTATTTGAAAGAGGCTGACTGTGGTGGATGGAAACCAGAGATACTGTCTGTAAAAAACATGCCCAGAGGTATTTACACTCATAGACTTAGAGTGTAGACCCTTTCTGCCAATATTCAGACCTATTGAATAGGTAAATGATGTCATTAGAGGACTATAAATGAAGCATTTTCTGACCTTCTCCAAAATAGGTAATTCACTGGAAATACTTTCTATTCAGTATTTTCTTTACTCCCAGTCAGTTAGACCTTGTGGAACAGTTAAACCTTTGGACATAGAAAAGAGTAACAGATAATCCATAAAGCTACAGCGAGCTATGTTCAGTGTTGGCTGGCTGCTCTGTCAATATAAGTTTAAAATTAAACCTGAAGACTGTTAAAATCTACATTATTTCTCTTTTGGTGCTAGATTTGACATTAGTATTTAGGAGGCATGGGTTTGCTTCCCAAATCTGAAACTGATTCTTTCCATAATCTTTGTTCACTTGCTTTCTGTATGCCTAAATTTATTCAGTCAGCCTCATGAAAAGGGTGTCATGAAACTGTTAGAAAAGCAGTTTCAAAACCTGAATTTTGAGTTGTAGGAACTTTTCTTTTTCGTGAAGGGGTCCAAAATATCTCCACCTTTTAAAGATATTGCTGCTTATGTTACAGCTCTTGATTCCACTGAGTATTAATTTGATAACTGAGGTTTACTTTAGAGGAATTTTTTTCCTCACTCAAGTTATTCCAGGTTCCAATGTGTAATGAAATAACGTATTAATGAGCCCTTACATTGTCCTAGTTGTGCTGCTGTTGTGCTGACTTGCCCAACCAGATGACACAGTACGTATTATTTTTGCTTAGTGGAGAGACATCGAAAGAAGAAGATAAACGCTGGCATAAACAGAATTGGAGAACTCATTCCCTGCTCTCCAGCACTTAAGCAGGTGAGTGCCCATCCAGAGGTGCATACAAGTTTCCTGTCAAATGTTCAGATGTTTCTTTGTCTGTAGAAGTATAAATACTTATTTTACTATTTGTATTAGCAACAAGGCAAAACTGTCTGAATTAATATGCTTGAAAATATTACCAGTTATTAGTATTTTAAAAACTATTTGTAATAGAATTCCTATTTGGAAGTGTGGGGTCACATAAATGTAATTACACAGATTTGAACATTTTATCTGAAAGTGTTGCATACGACTCCTTATTTTTATCATCTTTCATGTAATGGCTTGAAAGCAACTCAGAACTGAAATTATAATTACAGTAATTTAAGACACTCTCCTTGTAAAAGATGAAGCAAGACAAATGGTCTGAGGTTGATGAACAGAAGCATCTTTTTCAAGACAGAGGAATCCCCAGCAGAGACTGTTCCTGCTGAACAGTAGAAGAAATTAAGAAGTGAACAGAGGTTTTGCAGGCAGAATAAGCATAGTTTCATAAAAAGATTATTGTGGATGGGTTATTTTCTCTTCCCATATTCCCCAGTATACTACTTCCAAATTATGCATGTATCTCCCTGGATAGCTGTTCCATGTTTGTTTCTTTCCTAATAAAATATTTACAAGGCAGTATCCTGGAAACTTCATGCGATGTGTATGTTTATTAGTGAACATGAATTTTAGGCTGATCAACAAGAAATGATGCTGGCTGTTCAGGATTTGTGGCCTTAGTATTATCTACCTCTGGGCATCAGAAAGTGTCAGCTCCAGCACTGAAAATGTTACTCTGTAAAATCTCACGGCATTTTAGGGTCAGTATCACTCACAAAACCCGTAGTTCATCTTAAAAAAACAACCAAACCGAAAAACAACCTCCAAAAAAACCCAACCCAAACCAAGGGAAAACAAACCCTACCCAGTGATATTCAGAGCATATTTTTAAAGTAAAGACCTCTTGGAGTAAGTGCAGCCTCATCACCAATGGATTTAAAAATTCTAGACCTTTGTCTTAATTTGATATGTGTGTTTTCTTTTACAGAGCAAGAACATGATCCTGGATCAGGCCTTTAAGTATATAACAGAAATGAAAAGACAGAATGATGAACTTCTGTTAAATGGAGGGAACAATGAGCAGGGTAAGTACAGATGCTGCTGGGGGCTCTAGAATTTCTGTCTCTCACTTCTGCTGGGTCTCTACTGCCTAACAACAAAGCCTGGATCCACAAATGGGAATCCCAAGACATTATGCACATACAGGAAAAATACAGCTGCTTAGAATGTCTTGAAACAAAAAGCCATCAGAATGCCCAAGTGAGTGTTCTGGCACATAGCTATGAGATAATGAAGCAACTGCATTGTGATCTAAAGTAATTACAGAGCTTATAGGTGATGTGGCATCATCTGGTAAATTCTGTCCCAGTTTATTCTACTGTAGTGACCAGAATGATTTCTGACAAACTTGTTAGATTTTTGTTTTCATTGAAAAGATGAAGCTTCCTTCATTTATAAACCTTTTTTTTCCTTTGAAAAGCTGTAAAAGTTATAATGGTTCATTGTATAAAAATACAATGCATCATATAAAATTTACTTGAATAGATGTGTAAAAGTACAGTGATAGAAGTGTGACAGAAATAATCTCAGAGCTAATGTTGTGGTTTGTGATTTTTATTTCTGTTTTACTGTGATTTTCCCAGTTTGGTGAGCTGTCTCCCAAGTGCATTGCCAGTTTTTATGGCTTTACACGAGTGCTTTGTATTTCATTTTGCCTGTAGTTTTTAGATGTAATGAAACTTAATTCTCCTGGAAAGCTGTGAGATTATCAATTAAATAAAAACAGTTTTGGTGTTTGCAAAAAGGCAGGGAAAAGAAAAAGATTAATGTGCTTGTCTTTCCTTCAGGAATTAAACAATTTTGATTAGCATTCAGTTTCATCCGAGTTAGTCTTGATGGGTTTTTTTAAGTAATTTCACATATCCTGCTATTGGTAATGGAATAGTCTGTGAAATTCATTCACTTCCCCACTCAGTAGAGAGGCTTATCAGGATAAGAGTCTTCACTGAGGTTGTGCTAACCATATGAAAAGAGCATACATTATTAACAATTCGTTCAAATTATTTCAGCAATTTATTTCATTGCTACACAGTGTTTACTCTCTAAGTAATGGGGTAACATTATTTCATTACTTGCTCTGGTGCTGACGTAATGGAGTGCTCTCACTGTTTTGTAGCTGAAGAGATAAAAAAGCTCCGGAAACAGTTGGACGAACTGCAAAAGGAAAACGGGAGATACATCGAGCTACTGAAAGCAAATGATATTTGCCTGTATGATGACCCTACAATCCACTGGAAAGGAAACCTCAAAAATGCCAAGGTCTCAGTTGTTATTCCCAGTGATCAGGTTCAAAAGAACATCATTGTCTATTCAAATGGGACTCAACCCAATGGAAATAACCAGGGAGCATCTGTGCAGGGAATAACATTTAATGTGGGTCATAATTTACAAAAGCAAACTGCCAATGTTGTGCCAGTTCAAAGAACTTGCAACGTAGTGACTCCTGTGACGATTGCTGGCATTTATCCCACAGAAAATAAGCCGTGGTCGCAACCTACAGTTTCTCCGCTGGCATCCGCTCAGACAGCTCCAGCTGGGAATGTTCTTGAGCTCTCCACCCCGGAGAATGAGCGAAGTGTGCCCGCCACTGCTCCAGCCAGCTCACAGAGCACACCTCGACCTGCAGCAGAACAGGAACTACAGTGTTCTTCAAGTAATGCACCACAGAATGAGCAAAATCCCCCCAAAAGTAAAAATGATGAGGGCACTAAATCAGCAAAGAAGATATTCCCGCAGGGAACTAGCCTTCCTTCCAGTGCCTCTGTGGAAGCCTCCCAAGTTCAACAGGTGAATGCAACTTGCTCAAATACACACAATTCCAGGAGTGACCCCCAGGAGAGCCGTCCTATTTCAACCACGGACACAGCCTGTGTGCCACCTGTGAGACTGTCTACTGCAGAGAGCTGCTCTTCTGTAAATGTCCTCAAAAGTACGGACGTGGTCAGCAGTGCTGGGACGCCTGTGACGTCTGCAGCAGAAGGAGTTAAGGCTGTGACAGCAATAAGCACTCTGGCTGCCAGTCCCCTGGAGAACTGCTGGTCTTTTTCAGGCTCTTCAGGTGTTGGCACTTCAGACTTGAAAAACATGAGTAGCCTTACCCGGATGCCTTCAGCTGGGAACACACAGACCACGTGGACGACTTTGCAGCTGGCAGGAAACACTGTTCAGCCACTGAGCCAAACGCCGTCCGGGATAATGACTGCCCTCCTCAACGAGACAGTCAATGGTGCTGGGACTGTGTCTTCTGCCCACAGCAGGCCTTTGACTACAAGTATCAGTTTGCATGCTTCTCTGCCTGGGGATGGCCAGGCAGCTGAACAGATTGTAGTTACCTTGCCCTCGTGCCCATCTGTACCTATACAGCCTTTAATCAGCCAGCCACAGGTTAAAGCTCAGGCTGCGGGAAATATCCTTCCATTAAATTCAGCTATGCAGGTGATTCAGATGGCTCAGCCAGTCGCCTCAGCTGTGACAGGAGCACCAGCTAACCAGAATGTCATCATTCTCCAGCCTCCAAACCCTGCTCCGTGCCCGCCCATTGTGAGAGCCGAAGTTCCCAGCCAAAACGTTAGTCAGCAAATTGTAATTATACAAGCTGCAAATCAGAATCCTCTTCCCCTCCTCTCTGCTCAGCCTTCTGCTTCTGTAAGAGTTCCCGTGAACGGGCCGACTGCAGTCGCCAACTCCAGCGGCTCCATGCAAAACGCCTCTCTTCCACAGACTTTTGGAGGGAAACACCTTGTCCATATATTACCGAGGCCATCTTCTTTGCCATCTTCTAGCTCTACGCAGACGTTTTCAGTGACAATGTCCAATCAACAGCATCCTCAGACTATCTCATTAAATGGGCAGCTTTTTGCATTGCAGCCTGTGATGTCTTCATCTGGAGCTTCAAACCAAGCCCCTATGCAGATTATTCAGCCCACCACCAGCGAAGATCCAAATACCAATGTTGCCCTCAATACATTTGGTGCTTTAGCTAACCTCAATCAAAGCATATCGCAAATGGCTGGGCAGAGCTGCCTGCACTTGTCTCTCAGCCACCCCACCAATCCCGCAACTGTCAATAACCAGATTGCCACAGTCAACTGCGTGTCATTGCCAACTTCTGTGGCATCTTCAGTGCCTGCAGAGGTTTCGGTATTAACCAGTGTATCCAATTCCGTAAATGCTTCCCCGCAAAAAGCGGCTGCTGGCTTGCCATCCAGTGCAAAATCAAAAAGGACAAACAAAAAGCCAAGCACAAAGAAACACCAAGCAGTCAATAATAAAGTGTCCTGCCCAGCAGTTCCTTGCAAAGATGCAGGGAAGGTGGACTGCGCTCCTGTGGAAACGGTGGCAAAGCCTTCAAATGGCGAAGGGCCGCTGGAAACTGCCCCGGCAGCATCACGGGCTGTAACCACATCGCAGGCGGGCGCCGTGGCTGCATCGAGCGGCGTCAGCATTTCTGACTCTCCTTCCAAAGAGACTGCGAGCTCTGAACAGGCAGTGAAAACCCCCTCTGCTCCCGAGCCGAGCTCGGCAGAGGCGCCTGCTTCCTCACCGCTGGAGTCTGTGGTGTCAGAGCAGCTGCTGCTCGCTCCACCGCCGGCTAAAGATGCTGCTCCTCGCCAGCAGGCACAGGGATCTCAGAGCCACCCACTAACTGCCTCTGCCTTGTCCGAGTCTCCCAAACCCTGTGAACCTCCGAACACCTTAACAGCCTCTCGTAAAGAAGCGCAGGTGACACATTTGCAGGTTGCTGGGACTTCAGCAGCACAGAGCAACACAGCAGGTCATGCTTCCAAGGCAGGAATGATTTCCGAGTCCTGCAACATTGCGCAGGATTCCTCAGTGGTAATGCAAGATGCAGGCTTGTTAGAAGGACAGGGTCTAACCAAAATGCTGTCCGATCTCACAAAAGAAAGAACAGCTGTGGAAAAAACCTCTTCATTTACTGTTCAGGGGGAGCATTCTAATTTTCCTATGGAAAACTCTAAATCAGCAGAATCAAATGTTGATTTGCCTGAGAAGCAGGAACTCTTGCTGATGAACACGGAAAGTGACACTCTCTCCCAGCATCACTCCTGCATCTCTGATCAGGAAGTCGTCAGTGCTTCCCTTATCACTAGCAGGCAGGCAGACTCCCCGATGTCAACCAGCTCTGGCAGCAGTCGAGGCTTCTCAGTTGCATCTATGCTGCCAGACACCACCAGAGAAGATGTCACAAGCAGCACCTCAACCAGTACCTGTAACAGCTGCACATTTTCAGAACAGACTGACATTGTAGCTCTTGCAGCGAGAGCTATTTTTGACCAGGAAAGCCTTGAGAAAGGTGGAGGGGGAATACAGGTTAACACAAGGGATGTCATCTCTAAGTCTGAGGTTGCACCTTTGGAGAGAGAACAGCAGCCTTTTAAACCTCAGTCAGTGAAAGACAACAATGCAGGGCCGCTGGAAGCGGCATCGAACAAATTCAGTACTCATGAAGCAGTACAGACGAATGTCGACAGGCAGGTTGAGAAGCCAAGCTGCTCTGTAGGAGGTGTGGAAACATCAAACACTCCTTTGCAAATTTCCGCTTCCCAGACACCCAGCATAACCAGTCTAAGTGTGAATAATCTGATACACCAGAGCCGCATTGTCCATCCCCTGGTGAGTTGCTCGAGTTTATCCCAGTCTTCAGAGCCTGCAAGTGTCCCTGCAACTGTGAGCCTCTCCCTTCCATCTAGCACATACATCAATCCATCTCCAGGACCTGCTCTGATGAGTGAATATGCTCAGGAGCAACTGAATGCTATCAGGGCAAGCACCATGCAGGCTCCCCAGCTGCAGGAATCACACTTAAAGCAGCAAAACCACGAAGGTCGCAAAGACTCTGCCAAGAGGGCTGTTCAGGATGACCTTCTGCTTTCTACAGCAAAGAGGCAAAAGCAGTGCCAGACAGCACCCTTAAGGCTTGAGGGGATGGCGCTGATGAACCGAACACCAGAGGGTATTGCTGATCAAACACAGATGCTGGTCGGTCAGATTCCTCCTAATTCATCCAATTCAGTGGCACCAGTGAGCAACCAAGGGCACGCTGATGGCCTCAATAGGTTATTCCCACCCAACAGCAATTTCGTAACGCCAGCTTTGAGACAAACTGAAGTTCAGTGCGGTTCTCAGCCACCACTTTCAGAACAGCCAGGCCAGGCAGGGCAGCACTTGCAGCCAATTCAACATGTCCCTGCCCAAGGCATCTCTCACCTTCACAGTAATCACCCGTACTTGAAGCAGCAGCAGGCTGGGCAGCTAAGAGAGAGGCACCACTTGTACCAGCTGCAGCACCATGTCACTCACGGGGAAAACTCAGTCCACTCTCAACCCCACAGTGTCCACCAACAGCGAACGATACAGCAGGAGGTGCAGATGCAAAAGAAACGGAATCTCATCCAGGGAACACAAGCCACACAGCTCTCTCTACAGCAAAAACACCACGGAAGTGATCAAACACGGCAAAAAGGTGGTCAGCCCCATCCTCACCACCAACAAATGCAGCAGCAGATGCAGCAGCACTTTGGAGCTTCCCAGCCTGAAAAGAACTGTGAAAATCCTGCAACAAGTAGAAACCACCATAACCACCCTCAGAGCCATATCAATCAGGATATTATGCATCAACAGCAACAGGATGTTGGCAGCAGACAGCAAGGTTCCACTTCGGAACACGTGTCAGGGCACAGTCAGATGCAAAGACTTATGACCTCGAGGGGCTTAGAGCAGCAAATGGTGTCCCAGGCCAGCATCGTAACCAGACCATCAGATATGACATGCACCCCTCACAGGCAGGAAAGAAACAGAGTTTCCAGCTACTCTGCTGAGGCCCTCATTGGGAAGACACCCTCTAATTCGGAGCAGAGAATAGGAATATCTCTTCAAGGCCCTAGGGTTTCTGACCAGCTTGAAATGAGAAGCTATCTTGATGTTTCTAGAAATAAAGGATTGGCAATTCATAATATGCAGGGCCGCTTGTCAGTTGACCACACAGTTGGCTCGGATGTGCAGCGTCTTTCTGACTGCCAAACATTTAAGCCCTCTGGACCCAGTCAACAACCGCCGGGCAATTTTGATGTACAGGCTTCGAGAAACAGTGAAATTGGCAATTCTGTGTCATCCCTCCGGGGCATGCAGTCACAAGCGTTCCGAATCGGTCAGAATGCTGCGCCATCCATAGAGAGGCAGAAGAGACTGCCCTACCAGCCAGTACAGGGTATTCCAACAGGGAATACCCTGCCATCAAGGGAAAATGAAAACACGTGCCACCAAAGCTTCATGCAGAGCTTGCTCGCCCCTCACCTTGGAGACCAAGTCAGTGGAAGCCAAAGATCAATCCCAGAACATCAAAGGAACACGCAGTGCGGTGCCTCCTCCACAATCGAGTACAACTGTCCCCCAGCGCGAGAGAGCGTCCACATCCGAAGGGATGGTGATGGCCAGAGCAGGGAAAGCTGTGACATGTCCATTGGGGCAATTAACACAAGGAACAGTTCACTGACTATTCCTTTTTCGAGTTCTTCGTCCTCAGGAGACATTCAGGGTCGCAATACAAGCCCAAACATCTCTGTGCAGAAGTCCAATCCCATGAGGATGACGGACAGTCACGGAACTAAGAACCACATGAACACACCCGTTTCCAGCAATATGCATGGAGTTGTGAGGCCAACTCACCCTCACCCTGCAGTTTCTCACGGAAACGGCGAGCAAGGGCAGCCTTCTGTTCGTCAGCCAAATTCTTCAGTCACTCAGCGCTCAAGGCATCCTCTGCAAGACAACGGAGGTTCTAAAATACGTCAGCCCGAAAGGAATCGATCTGGAAATCAGAGACATGGAAATGTCTTTGACCCTAGTCTTCCCCATCTTCCTCTGTCCACCAGTGGCAGCATGATCCTTGGGCGCCAACAGTCCACGATAGAAAAAAGAGGAAGCATTGTCCGATTTATGTCTGATGGCCCTCAAGTGTCTAACGATAACGCAGCCCCTGACCAACATACTCTCTCCCAGAATTTTGGATTCCCTTTTATTCCGGAGGGTGGCATGAATCCACCAATAAATGCTAACGCTTCTTTCATCCCACCAGTCACTCAGCCTAGTGCCACTCGGACACCAGCTCTAATCCCAGTTGATCCTCAGAATACACTGCCATCCTTCTATCCACCTTACTCTCCTGCCCACCCTACCCTCTCCAATGACATTTCTATCCCTTACTTTCCCAATCAAATGTTTCCGAACCCAAGCACGGAGAAGCCGAGCAGTGGAGGTTTAAACAATCGGTTTGGATCCATTTTGTCTCCTCCCAGGCCTGTTGGTTTTGCTCAGCCAAGTTTTCCTTTGCTTCCAGATATGCCACCAATGCACATGACCAACACATCGCACTTATCCAATTTTAACTTAACTTCTTTGTTTCCAGAAATAGCCACAGCTCTTCCTCCAGATGGCTCAGCGATGTCGCCTTTGCTTTCCATTGCAAACACATCTGCTTCAGATTCTTCCAAGCAGCCCTCAAACCGCCCTGCCCACAATATAAGCCATATTTTAGGTCATGACTGCAGCTCAGCTGTATGAAAACTGGCAGACTGACTTCTGGTCTGATGTGTTGTTTATATATTTAAGAAGAAGGAGGTGGATGTTGCTGGCACCCCTGGAGAGACCATTCATAGCATCACTGTTTATTTGCCTAAATGTATGTAGATGGTACTTTCCATATTTACATACCCATTTTATTTCCACCCACCTTACTAACTCTAAAGCACCAGTGCCTATAGCAATGCTTACTTACTAGGAAACGGTAAGGATGCAACATTGAGAGCTGTGCAAATGTTGGTTGTTGATTTTCCAACAATCAAGTTTCATGTCCGATTGTCCCAAGGTAAGGGCTGCCCTCAGTAGTGCATGGAGTGAGAGCATCCGTATGGGAGACAGGAAACAAGTCCTACAGGTGTCGGTTTGTTCCTGATGTGTTTACCTGAAACTGCACAGGAGCTTGAAATGGTTTGGGTTTCTCTTTTTCCTCTGTAAAATATCTTCAGGACCCTCAGTGGAAGTCAAGTCTGTGTTAACCCAGTGCTGATTGGAAAAGGCATTTGTTGTGCAGCTTTTGTCTGTCTGAAGCTTGTCACATACACTTGACTTAAAGATGACTTTACCTGGTGAGAATTACTGTGTGCTCCCATGGTCAGCAATTAAAAATACTGTTTTAGAAAATTTAGATTTCTTTAACCCATGACCTTCTGTTTCTAAGAATCTTGTTTGGATCTGTTTCAATAGTGGCTTCAGTTACTGCTGAACTCAGTCAGTGTTTTAGTGTAGCTCACAACTCTTGGTGCAGTCAGCAGAGACTGCAGCCGTGTTTGCTGCCATTTCATTGTTGGTTGCTGCAAGTTACCTCAGGGTGGGTTTTGTACCTTGTTTAGCACCTTCTTAATGTCTTTTTTTTTTCCCCTCTACTATTCTTTGGCCCATGCTCTAACACCAGCTTTCTGTGAGTGACAGCCCTTTGTTGCACCTGGCAGCACATGGGAGGAGGCCTCAGCCTGTCGCATCCCACAGAATGAGTGGGAATTCCTGGGGCACAGTTTTTACTTGATATTGCTGATAGGATTGAGCCCAAGTTAATATCAGTACTCTGCACTTGAATGCACCTTTTACCTAAACCTGTGTGGCTGTGTGGCTGAAGAAAGAACATGGATGAACATGGATGTGTTGAGAGTGAAACACACGGAAGACACTGGGATTTGAGGAAGGATGATGTGTTTGTAGATGCATGAGAGATGGAGTGAATGTGTGCGCGCTGGCTGAGTCTCCAGTACTTTCACAAATTTTGGTCCCATTTCTTTTAAAGGAAAGGGAAGAATTAGGTAAATTTTATTTATTTAATGTCTCTGCAGTGTGCTTTTTCTCCTAACAGGGCAGAAATATTTGTCTTTTATGTGTTTGGAAATACCATTCTGGGTTTGATTCTTCAAACAACATAGTAACTTGAGGTTCCTTTGCATGCAGTCGTCCCCAAGCTTGAAATGCTTGTGTGTTGCCCATCAGTGCATCATCTTGCTCCTCAGACCTGTCAGAAGCTCCTGGTGAGGGGATGGGGAGGAGCAGGCTCCCTGGGATTTTTTGTTTGGTTTTGTTTCTTTTTGTTTGAAAGGTGGAAGATATTCCTCCATATCCAAGAACAGGACCCACAAAGAGGGACCTGAAACAGTTTTCCACAGCTTGACTGCCCGGAGTTTGGATTTGCTAAGCCCTTTTACACTGATCCAGGAAAATAAGGAGGCTTTAACATGAAAAATAATTGGGCTGTGTCTGTAGTCTGTCCTGACAATGTCTCTGCTCTTGTAACCTGCAGTCTGATGTTTTCCTGCAAGGTGAAGCAAAACAGTTCTGATCCTGGTTGGGAATCATGGTTTAATTCAGGTGGAGCTTATCTTAAGACACTAAATCTTAAGTGGTGCATCAGTTCTCTGTTTCTTATAAATAATGGAGTATTTCAGTTCACAGCAAGGCAGCTTCTCTCTGCCACAGTGCAGTCACTGCCCAAGTGGCAGCCACTGGCCTGTGCCGGGGGCAGGGGTTAGGAAAGAGTCAGTTCTCAGCCTCAAACCAACTAAGCCAACTGCAGGTCTGGGTGTGCCCTGGTGTGACTCTTGACCAAAGGGGTGTCGGTGGTGCAGTAGGTCTCAAAGGGTCTGCCTCAGATGGTGAGGTGAGTTCCATAACAATGACTGTTCCATGGGTTCTGGATGGTAAGGATAGGGGGATTGAAGCAGGAGCCACTCTGTGTATTACACACTTGTGTGGTCTTTGAGGAGAGAAGCAAACCCGCCCATTCCTTCTCTCTTTAAATGGCATTCTGTGTGCAGCAATGGGTTTGGCTTTCAGGACAAAGTAGTGAAAAATTAAGCCCTGGCTTCCAGGACTTTATTATATAAAGATGCTAATCCTGCTCATCATTCCAGACTTTCACAGAATACCACATTAGTTTAGGAAAACTACACTACTTTATGATGTCTATGAAAACTGGAGAGAGCTTATAAACTTAAACCTGTTGCAACGCTTGAATGCCCACAGATGCACTTGGCCAGATAGGATTCATCCCGGAGTACTGAAGGAGCAAGCAGGACGTACAGAAGACACTGCTCAATCATTTACTAGAGGTCTGGGAGTCTGGACAGGTCCCTGCTGATGGGAAGGTAGCCAGTTACTCCAATCTACAGAAAGGGCAGGAGGGAAGAATCCAGGGAACTACAGACTGTGAGTCTAGCCTGGGTTCCTGGGAAAATAGTGACGATTATACTGGGTACTGTTGAAAGGAGTTTAAGGAATAATGCAGCCATCAGGCACAGTCAGCCAGGGTTCACAAAGTGAAAGTCCTGTCTAGCTAATTTGATACCAGCTCTTCTGTGATAAGGTCACCCACCTTGTGGGTGAAGGGAATGCAGTGAGTGTAATTTTTCTGCATTTTAGTAATGCTTTGGATACTGTCCCTCACAGCATCCATCTGGAAAAGCTGTCCAGCTGTGGGATGAACAGGTTCATGGTGTGCTGGGTGAGGAACTGGCTGAAGGGCAGAGCTCAAAGGACTTACAGTGAATGGGGCTACATCTGGCTGGCTGCTGGTCACCAGCAGTGTTGCTCGGGCTCAGTTCCAGGGCCAGTTCTATCCAATGTATTTATCACTGATCTGGATGCAGGAGTTGAACACACCATTGGCAAGTTTGCTGATGGTACCAAACTTGGAGGTGCTGTTGACAGATGCTTTGGAGAGGGATCTGGATAGACAGACAGCCTCCTAGCTCTCTGCAGCTCCCTGACAGGGAAGTGCAGAGGGAGGTGCTGATCCCTTCTCCCTGGGATCCACTAACAGGACACATGGGAATGGCTCAAAGGGGCACTAAGGGAGGTTCAGACTGGACATTAGGAAGCATTTGTTTACCAGGAGGGTGGTCAGACCCTGGAACAGGCTTGCTAGAGAGGTGGTTGATGCCCCAAGCATGTTTAATAGGCATTTGGATAACATGCTCAATAACTGTGTCAGTAACTTTCACGTGCCCCCTTTCTGTTTACAAAGACAACCAAAACCAGCTCCTCCTTGCTCACTGGATGCCTGCAGTGCAGGGAATCACAGCACAGGCATTTCAGCCATGCAGAGACTGTTGGAATTTTGCAGGAACTGCACGATTTTGCAGTGTGTGCCTGAGAAGTACTTACTGTGTGACCCTTGGTCTTCTCTGGAGGATTGTATTTTGTTGTGACAGGGCACTTTCTCATCCTTCTCAAGACTTTTGCTGAAACCTGACAAGACCAGGATGGAGAAATATAATTTCATTGCCCTCCTTGAACATGGCACTTTCTGTTGAAGCTCTGTGTGAGTCTCTTTACATGCTGTAAGTGACACTAAATGATCCCGTTGGTGTGGGATCAGGTGCTTTGAGAAGGAAGGTAGGCAGACCTCTCTGCAAGGGCTTCATATCAACACATTCATCCAAATTCTGGTATTTACACTGCTGACTGGCCTTCAGATAACTTTAATTAAAGAAAAATTGGATTTGTTGTGTAGCCTTTTGGTCTACTTGACTGTCCAGGATGGGCTTTGAATGCTGAACCTGGCCTGGTCCCCTGGTTTGAGAGCAGCTTGTGGGTTTCATCTTCTCACATGTTCACACTCTTTTGCCTTTAGGAGGAACAGTGGAGGGACTGGGTATTTCACATCAAAAGAGAGGAAATTAGATGTTAAATTTCTGATAATTTTTAATTATTAAATTGTTCGGGGTTTTCCTTGGCACTATAAACTAATCCTGCCTGCCATTCCACATCCACCAGGCTTCTTGTACTTGATTTTGTAGGTGAGTTTGTGGCACTGACACATCGGTGTCTCAGTCTTTCCCCAGGGCCTCAGGCTCTACTCTCAGGAAGAGGAGCAATTGCAACATCTTACAAGTCCTTCTTTTCTTTATTTTTCCTTTCCCCTCCCACTGAACCTGTTGTGCTTAGCTGTCAGGTTGATAAGGCTCACCTTACCTTGATCTGTGCTTGGAGAGGGCAGTTTGAAAAAGGAGCTTCTGCAGATGGAATGATTCTGGTTTACTTGTTACGAAAACCATTAGACAAGCAAATACATTTTCTTCAGCAAGCATCAATGACAACAATTATTTATCTTTTTCTCCTGAGGACTACCCAGCAATTAATGGTTCATTTTTCAAGGAAAAAAACTCGGAAAAGATTTTGTGGGTTTAGCTGTGATTTGTTAGCCTGAGAATTGCATTTTCTCTTCCATAATACTATTTTTGAAGGTTACTTACACAGGGTTTGTTTTGGCTTTGAAGGAAGGAAAAATACGCAGTACTGCTTAATTTAGAAAAATCAGCAGTGGAAGGGAAAGGTTGGGCACTACCTCTGGGGTGGGACTGCCACAGCTGACAGGCATTGTGTGGCTGCGGGTTTCAGCTTGGCCTAAATGACTTCAACACACAATAGTAAATAATATTGGGCTGTGTTGCATGTATGTCAGTGTAGTACATATTAATCCCTTAAACAGCCTAGGAGAGTAAGAGCAGAGATAGACTAAGTTGAAAGCAGGCAATAAAATAGTAATGTATTAATATTTATATACCTTTTTCTTGAGAGAAAGGACCTCATTTAGGAACAGTTAAAGAAAGTAAGAACTGAAGGGATTTGAGCTGGGGGCTGAGCCTTACTGGAATGGGTTTTCCAGCTCATCACTGTGCTGCTGCCCAGGTGGAAGAACACCTCTCTGAAAAAAAATAAATGCACCGTGCGAGTCCAGAGCCTCCTGAACTTTGCACAGATTTCCTACTGCACTTTAAAGCTGTGCTGCTGCTGCTGTGGCTGGTGACTGTAGTGCTGTTGCAGGAAACAAGTCGTGTGGCAGGGCAACTTGCAGAGGGCATGGCTGGAGAAGAGGGGCCATTTAATTATTTCTGGTGTCTTGTTGTCTTTTCACCTTTTGCTGAGGTACTTGTGCAGTCCTGGCTCGAGGACTCAAACTCCCGCTGCTTCTGGATGACTGAGTGTGCTAAGAGCTGTCATCTTTTGCTGCTCCCCTAGTAAGTTTCATGCTCATCACTTTAATAATGATCCCACTTTCACTGGCCAGAGTAGAATTGAATCAGTTTATACCAGATCAGTCATATTTGTTTTGTTTTCTGATCGAGTGCTATAAAGGAGCTCCATTCCTTGCTATCACCTGACCTGTACCACCTACTGCTGTTCCCTTCTCCCACTGCCATGATCCAGCACGGGTAGCAGACACAGGTTTGTGTGAGGGTGTTTTCAATTTCCTACTGCCTCTGTAAACTGTAAATTGGAAACCTGAGCACCAAGGCTTTATTCCCACTCAGAGTCAGTTACTCCGTGAACTGGTCAAAGATTTAGCAGAGATTTTTGGTCCTGACAACACAAACTCATACTCTCTGCGAGCAAGCCCTGCTTAGTTACACAGACACCATCTAGTATTTGCTGATACCAATTTTCCTGAGATAAATTTTTTTAAAACGTTTTTTTTTTTCTGCCTCACCGAAAGTATCTTTACAAGGTTTTCAAGTTTGCAATATGTGCTGCTGTTCTGGCAATCACAAGTGTGAAACAACAGAGCTCGTAGGGGGTTGGACCCTGTTCCTGCCTGCTCACTGTGAGAAGGGAAGCAAATATGGATTTTGCCACAGGAGATTAATCAAAAATGCTGTTGCCCTCCACAATGTAAATTATTTATATTCAGTCCAGAGTATTCTGCTGTGCTTCTGTTTTATACAGCTGTAAATGACTTGGATACGGTCCCAGTGGAAAGTCCTTACTATTTTGTAATGGAAAATAGGAACTCTGCAGTAGAAATCTATAATGAATGAACAGGAACATCATCTTCCAATTGTAAATAAGATCTTGCTCTGTTTATTTTGACATCTTTTTACAAATGTGTTGCATTCAGGTGTAAATATCCCAAACCATGATCTTGTTCAGAGTTCTGAGATTTCTATTGTTAAATGTAAGACTTTGTTTAATAGTTGTAATAATTATTTGTATAGATATGAACATGATAGTATTTTATTAAAAAAAAAAAGAAAAACACTCTTTGAATATTGTGTTCTCGTTGGTACAGCTTCTTTCCCCATGGAAAGCCATGCCATTCACTCTTAAGTATAGGTAAAAATAAAAGCTTTGCTTTGAGACTGGGAATTTACAGAGTTTTCCACTGCTGTACATTCTATGCCTATACCAGAGTTATGCACCACATTATTTGGAGATACAAAACTATGTAATGCAGGAGAAATAAATGCTGATCCTGCAGTATCTAAAAAATACATGGCAGGTGCTGTCCCTGCCCCAGTAACAACGATCACTGTTGAGATACAACTTCATCTTTATAAAATGCTTCTCATCACAGTCCCTTGCATTGGTTTTGAAGTGGTCTAAGACAGTTATGTCACAGTTTGAAGGTAAAGGATGTGGTTTGGATGAGAGCGGTACAGAGACCCTGCAAAGTAAGTAAAGGCTTTTTTGGGAGATTGCACAATACTGAATTACTAGGAATCAATTCTTTTCAGGGGCTCCAGAAAACCTGGCTTGTAAACCTCAAAATTCTTGCAGGCATGGAAGCTGCCTTTAGGGAAGGTCTTAATTTAAAAAAAGGCTGAAGTTCAGTATTAAGACAGAGAGGCTTTTGTTCCTTTTCAGTGACAGCCCGTGTGTACAGTTCAGTCATAGAAGAGGGGAGGGAAACAGGACATGAGGCAGCTGCCTTCCTCTTCCACACCGCACTGTGTTCCATCTGCCTTGGCTGCTCTTCTGCCAGCCCAGAGGCTCGAGGGGGAGTTGTAACAGCTCACGTGACCCTGCTAGTTTTCCTAACCTGTGAGGGGGTATTGGTATTACACAGAAGCTGTTTCCTTCTCCTCTGAGTTGTACTGGGCAAAACAACTTTACCTATATTTCCTGAGAAAACAGGGAAGATATGGGATGTAAGGAAGGAGTTTTTTACAATGGGAGTGGTAAAACACTAGAACAGGTTGGCCAGAGAGGTGGTGGATGCACCATCTTTAGAAAGGCCTGGTTGGACAGGGCTTTGAGCCATTTGCTCTAGTGCGAGGTGTCCCCGCCTGTGGCACCGTTTGTTTCCCTTTCAGGAGTTGTGACAGCAGCTTATCCTGAGCATGAGCACAGCAGGGACTCCACTATCAGCCCCTGGGCAGCAGAGAGGCCCCCTCACCTCCCTGCACAATTCCATGGTGCTGCTCTGCTTTTACCCCTACACATCTCTCTCCCTTAGTGAGCAGAGAAAGGTGAGAAAACAACACCATGACCCCTGCAGATCATGGAATGAGGGTCCCCCATGTACCGAGCAAGCTGACCATCCTGCCCGAGGGAATTGGCCCGGAGAAGGACAGCAGCACTCAAGACAAGCTCCATGTCTGGGGCAAGGGCTGCAGAGCCAAGCGTGCCTGGGACAGCTCGGGGCACAGACTGCCCGGGGGCCCAGCCAGACCCCCAGCAATCGAGGGCTCAGGTGGCCACTAGGTGGGAGAGCTGAAGCACGAACAGAGCACAGCAGGCAGGGCAGAGCTAAGAGGAAATTTTAAAAATTGATGCATCAAGCTGGAAGCACAGAAGCAGCAGGGAGACGATTCCAACCCATCCTCCCATCTCTCAGGCTTGAGGTGCCTTTCCTTGTATTTAATTGAATTCTGTCACGGTTTTCTGTTCATTCTGTGCTGTTCTCCAGCCTTCCTCTCCCTCCTTGCTACCACCTTACCGTTCCATGCTGTGCTCATCTCTGCTCAGCCCAGCGAGCCCATATGCTGTTCCACCTCCTACGTCGAGCCTTCCAACTGCTGTTCAACATTATTTTTTTCCTCACATTTCAATTTAGAGAAGATAACCAGCTTCCTGGCTAGAAACAAATACAAGCTTGGAACAAGGTCTGAGAGGTTATGGAAGGTCATACAGATATGAAAGACACAGGGAGAAAGAGTATATTTTATAAAAATGTGTCCCCAGAACTGGACAAATTTGGGGGCAGACAGGTCCTCCTTCAGTCTGGCACAGCGACCCTGACACCCTCCGGAGCAGCACAGCTCTGCTAGGGAAGATAAAGGCTGGCAGCCTCTTGTGCCATTCCTCCTCCAGCCCTCTCCTCACCCTGCCCAAGGGACTACAGTGACAAACAGGAGTGTCTGTTCTTTATGTAGCCTCACAAAGGCAATTTGGTTAAGAGAACAAGCAGGTCATCCACACCTGTGCTCAGGAAACACCTGTGACAGTCCCAAGGATGGCAGCAGCTGTGTAACACCACTGGGCACCCCTCTGCCCTGACTGCTGTCTCTGCTGCTGCCGAGAGCAAGAGCAAGAAGAATTCCGATTAACCTGCAGAGCAGGGAACCAGGAACATCCATTTTATTGACCATCTCGACAAACTCCAACTTAGAAAAAAATAAAAACCAGCTGGTGCAAAACTGTCCAAGGAGATAGAGACACTTGGAGTAAAACATCACCAGAGTCATCTGCTTTAGTAAGCAGAAGTGGAATGAAACCTTTGCATCACTGGCTACATGCACATACACCCAAGTAAAAATGCTCAGGCAATGACAAGAATAAGGACAGCAGGCCTCAAAGAACACTTTTTAATTGCAAATTAGCAAAACAGGTCCCATTTTAGATGCAAGGCCTGAAATAATTCACACCTTATTCTTGTTTTTTTTAAATAACTAAGAAACTGGAAAGAACGCAGAAGCCATTAAAAACCTCTTTTCAGATTCAGACAAGTTGGAGAAGAAGGCTTGGTCCAGATCTTTAGCTAAAAAACTCAACTCCAACTGCCCCAAAACCTCCTTCACACTCCCGGGCCATAAGGGAACCTGCTTTGCAAAGGTTGTCCAAAGCAAGCTCATGGGAGGAGAAAGTCTGAGGCTGCTGGAAAACTTCCCTGTTCCACCCTGCTCCTTTGGCAAGGCACACAGCAGGAGCCAAGGGCTGCCACAGAAGGCTGTGGCTTTGCTGTGCGGTGTCTCTTAGGGTCGCTTGAGGAGAGCACTCGTGGTGCTGTGACAGAGATCAGCACACAGACAAGTGCCAGCACTGGAGCTGCCAGAGGAGTGTGGCTGTCCAACAGGAGTGACAGAGAGGCTGCAAGAGCAAGGCAGGAGGCTCTCAGTCTGGCAGAGCCCTCGCGGGCAGCGCTAGTTCACCACCTCCCACCAACGCTGCAGCCTTGGTACCGTGGCTCCCCACCAGCTACCGGAGGAGTCTCTCCAACAAAAAGAAGAGAACAGAAAACACAGTCCCCCCACTGCCACCTCAGTTTGGAGTCCTTTGCTCCCCCAGCTGCTACAGGACAGGAACCAAATGGTCTCTCTGTGCTGCCGAAGGGACTCTCTGAGGGCAGCAGCCTGCAGGGTGCAGGCATCAGCTCCCAGTGCCGGAGGAGCTGCATGGCACTTCTCAAGCCTGCTCACCAGAGAGGAAGTGGAACACATCAGCAGGAAGGAAGGGAAGCAAAGGTCTCTAACATGCCTCCCTCCTGTTTCCTCCCCGCTCACTGGCTCCAGCACCCACTGCACCCACAAGCCACAGGGCTGTGCACTGGCCTTGGCCTCTGGATCAAGCCTGTCCCAAAGGATGCAGCGGGAAAGGAGCAAACGTCATCTTCCCTCCTAGTCCCACCTCAGCTGCCACAGCACCCCATCATGCCTGCTGTGGGATCCAGCTCCCCTGCTCCCACTGGGCTGTTGGCCACAGAAGCAGGCTCATTCCCCGTGGACACCAGTGGCCCGGTGCCTTTGGCTGAGCGGTTTGGGACATCTCTGCGCCCGTGTCCCTGGGGACTCAGAACACTGGGATCTTGTCCCTGCGCACCGTATCCAGGTCATCATCCAGGGTCAGCAGGACCTGAGGAGGAAAGTGCAAGCTAGATTCAGGTCTTGCTGGCCAGGGAGGTCTTCCTTTCAGATCTTCAGGCCTTGCTTTTATGGGAGGTATTCACAAATCCATAAGTCATTGGTCACAACAGCAGCCCCTCAGCTTCCCCACAACAGCCGTGTGACCCACAGCCCCAGAGGGAATTTGAGGCCAGGAGGCACTGGGAGAGAAGTAAAGGAGAAAGCCTGATCCCTGATCCCACTGACGAGGAGCATCCCACTGTGAAGGATGTCTGGAGGCAGAGCCAAGCAGAGGAGTTGGGGCACTTCTGTGGAGTTCTGGAGCAGTCACAGCTCCATGTGGATAGAGGGGAGCAAGGTGAAAGAGAGGGTGAGGCCATCCAGCAGAGTGGGAGGCTCAGCAGGACTCACCAGAAAGGAGAAGAACAAGGCAGCTGCGGAGAGGAAGTGCCAGACATCGTGGTCATCAAAGAATCCCAGCAGGATGCACGGCCGGTTCTTTTCCCGGGACTCTGCTGGAGTCTCCTAGGAGGGCAGGCAGAGGGTCAGGACCTGATATCCACCCATACTGGGCCCTTGCTGGCCACACTGGACCCTACAGGGATCACCCTGTCTTAACCCTCCAAGCAGAATCCAGGAAAAGGTGCTGTGCTGGTCGGACATGTGGCAAGGGCAGGCCATGAACACAATGTTATACTTGGACCTCAAAATGGATCTGAGACCACAACCCACATATCCAAGGGGAACCCTCTGGTCTCCACATCTGAGGTCCTGCACAGCACAAGCTGCGCGGCCTCCACCAGACCACCCTGGAGCAAGCCCCTCATTTCCATGGAGATAGATGTGACATCCTGTTAGAAGGCACCCAGTCAGGATTTAATGGCCTCCCAGGGCACCAAGAGCCCTAACAAGCCCAGGCAGGCTGACCTGGTTGACCCCAGGTGGCCGTCTGCTCCAGGGATGTCTTCCACTCAGCATTGGCCAGGATTTTCCCAGTTTTCCTTCCAGATCCCCAGCTCCTCCTCTGTCCCCTAGGAAGGACCAGTCACCTCCAGATCACCTGGGTCATAAACAGCCTCTACACAGCTACAGTCATTTTTGGCTCAGCACAGCTTCCCATGCTCCCTTCACAAGTCTGCTAAACGAGTTGAACCATTTCAACTCCCCATGAGCAGCCCAAGACTCTTCTCCAGAGTCTTTTTTGTGCAAAACAAACACCAGGAAGGACAGACGATGAGACAGAGATGGACAGAAGAATGGAAAAAGGGAAATTTACCTCCCAGCTGCTGAGGGTCTGGAAGAAGAAGTAGAGGGCAGCTGCCCACACCACCGCTGTGGCCACAATGCAGAACATGGGAATGGGCAGGAGCTTCTCAGAGCTGCGGAGCTGCAGACAGGGACACACCCTGAGTTCTTCGCAGGGGACAGAGCCATGCACAGGGCTCACACACCAGCCTGTACCGTCTGCATCTGTAAAGGGCTGCCCACCCCAAAGACACAACCCAGGCATCCCTGAAATGCCTACACACCATCCCTCCCCAACACCTTGCCCCACCCAGAGCCCCACGAAGGTCCCTCCACATCCCTCTGCAGCACCACAGGAACCCCAACTGCAGCCAGAAAAAAGGCCCATCCCTTCCCCTTTGGAGACAGGGGCCTCAGGGACAGCTATAGCTGCCTCCTGTTACCTTCATGATGATGTAGAAGGCCAGATACAGCAGTAGGTTACAGATGAAGATTCCCAGTATGTAGGAGGCGAAGTCTCTGGGCCGATACACCAGCCCAAAGATAGCACTGAGAGAGAGGATAAAAGGGACACCAGCCAGCTTCTTTCACTGAGAACAGGGTACATCCCCAAAGTGATAGCTACACACTGTTCTACCCCCCACCCAGGACTGCAGGACACAGCACCAGTGCCACAGCACCACAATTCCCTGGAGGAAATGCACTGTTTGCCTCTGCTCCCAGCCAAGGAAATTTAGCCATGGTCGGCTGCTGAAGCAACTGGAGACCCCAGAGGACAGGCAAGGGCCCTGGACTGCTTCCAACCCATGGCCAAACACATCTCACTCAGTAGGATCTGGCCCTAGACCTGTACATTTGGCTGAAGACATGTCCCTGAGAAGCAGCTTTAGTGAAAAGCAAGAGCCTGGGGCAATGATTTTAGGTCTCATCCAGGAGCTGATCCCTCCCATGAGTTACTGCTCAGCCAGGTTCTGTGACTGAGTGTCTGTCAGGTCTCCTGCACCTTGGCTGTGCCAGAGAGATCTCCCAGCTCTGTGGGAAGCACAGCACAGCAGCACAGTACCAGGTCAGCCCTGCACAAACTCCCTCAGACACGAGCCATGAGACAGCCCCGGCTGAAAAGCTCAGGGATGCTCCATGTAGCTCTAGGCTGCACTGCATACCATGGATCTGCCTACCACGCTCAGATCAGCCTGCCTGCCAAAACACGTCAGAAGGCCCCAGCACAGGATTATTGCACAGACACTGCTGCATCTCCCCATCACTCCAGGCCAATTGTGTGCTAGTACCAAATCCTGCTGCCCACATGCACAAATACACAAGGCACCAACATGCCAGTACTTACAAAGACCAGTTGACCACGTTCCCAACAATGAGCAGCACCATCCTGTCCTGGAGAAAATACACTGATGATCAGATGAAATGAAAAGGGTATGCAAAAAGAGGCTTTTGCCTCAGAAATTCAGAAGAGCATTACTTGAGGATTTGGAGTCTGGTTCCTGCGAACACGCGTGCACCTGGCTCTGCAGGAGCTTTTATCGGGTGGAAACTGCTCTGACCCTCAAGTTTTAAGAAAGTGTTGCAAGGAGACTATACATCTAAAAAAGGACAAGCTCAGCACTTAAGGGATCAGCCTCAGGAGGTTCTGTGAATCCTTTGACTGCTCCTACTGTTTTTCTAGTTAGATTCCTTCCCTCCCACTGTTCTACAAAGGAATTACTGCAGAGAGCAAGGACGTGCTTGAAAGAGGCAGCAGGGGAAGTTCTGGACAGCATCCTGTACATATTCAGAGAGCCCCTTTTTCCTCCCATCTCACCATTAGCTAGGGAAGCACTGTAACTACAGCAGGCAGAAGGATTATATCTGTGGGCCATGTGCATTTATGCTTACAGCTGCTTTCATGATGCAGCTATTTCAGACTGGCCAGGCTTACTTCATGCCTGAATGGACCGAGTTTGCTTATTCAGAGATGGGAGAATAAATAAAAAAATTAATAAAAAGGATGCTCATGGGTGAAAAACTCCATTTGGCTTCAAGCCCTAATTAGCACTCTATGCCAAGGAGAAAGCCATCAGTGGGACACAAGGTAAGAGCCACCTTTTCTTACCTTTTTGCTGTCTGCCCTGAGATGCTGCAGGAATGGCAACTGCATTTGCTTAAGCCACAAAACCAAAATAGCTGCAGCCTTCCCCAGAGAGGCTGCACTACACAGAGCCTCCTACCTGTTCCTCTGAATGGATGCTCCCAGAGAGCAAATCCTGTAATGCCTGTAATTTGTATCACCTTTGCTCTGATGTTTTATTCACCAAGGCTGAGATCAAGGGAGGCCTGAAAGTTGGGGGTAAACCACTCCAGCAGAGACCTACACTCACCCAACCATTTTGGGGGAGGGAGAACAAGGGAAGCAAGGACCATCAATTTTTCAAATAGCCCCACCTCTTTCATCTGCACATTGCCTAAAGAGTGAGAAATTGCTGAGGTGCTGGGATGAGAAGTCACCTACCATGTACATTGGTCGGCTGCACTGCTGGATACAGTCCGTGTACAGCACCATCACTGCTCGCCGAAATACGCCCAGGTCTGTCAAAGAAAAGGATAAAAAGCCAGCACAGTGAGCTCTAGAATGCCTATGAGGAAGAAGTTGACACCCACCAGCTGACAACAGAGAACCCAAGGTGTCAGCAGATTCATGTCTTGCCCTTTGGAAGCAGTCTGCGCTGAGCAGAAGGGCATCCACCACAGGATGTGGATGGCATTTGGACACAACAACAGGTTACAACAAAAAGAAATTTAAAAGTCTCTCTATTCAGAAGTTACACAGGCCCTGCCTGTATGTGTAGAGGCTGGCTTTGCAACCCCATCTCCAGAAGAAAGGTGTGTGTGTATGTAGGAAGAGGGAAAAGCACGTTCCATGCAACAAGCTGCCAGAGCAGGGAAACAGCAGAAAAAGGTCTCACAGGCTTTAGAGGGTCCTAGAGGGGCAGAGCACACTCAAGACACTCTTGCTGTCAAAATCATTGCAGAAGCTTCACTGCAGAGCCATCAGTGGCAGTGAGGATGGACGGGCATGCATGAACACAGATGTTCCCCTCTAGCCACAAGGCAGAGCTTGAAAAGGCTCCTGCATCAAGACCTGGGCTCTCCTGTGCTGCATCACTCCCTTCCTGCCAAGGAACAGGACTGGCAGAGCTGCTGGCAAACTGGTTTCACTTCCCAAGAGCTGACCCCAGGTGGCACACGATCCTGCCTCCTCCCACATCCATGCAATCCCTGCCTGCTACACCTCAGCACGATCAGTTCAACAGGGAAAAAGGAAAGCTGCAGAGTTACCTGAGTCAGGGCCGTCTGAGGCAGACAGGAGCAGAAGAGGAATGAGAAACAGGTTTATAAAGAGAGTACAAGAGCCAGGCTCCCCAGCAGGCCCCCTCCCCCCTCACCCCATGACAGGGTGTAGGTCACCCCTCAGCACAGCACTAGGGAGAGCTGCAGCTGAAGGGCAGCTCCCCCAGAGCCCAGCAATCCTGCCACCACAGAGCACACAGCTCCTGCTGATTCCCACTGCTCTGGGAAGCAGTAGCACAAGGACTTCAGAGGCCAGGAAAGCATCAGATGGATGAGAGGACAAGGTAGCCCAGAACAGGGGCCACAGGACTGTGCTGCAGAGGCAGGTGAGGACAGGAGGCACCTGCACACCCAGGAGGAGAGGTTCAGTCACGGCACTCACCGATCTTGAAGCGGCCCATGTAGTAGATCTGGGTGCTGAGAGCCAGCGAGGCCAAAACGTGGATCATTGAGAAAATAACCCAGAACCACATGTCATTTTTCCCAAACACCTGAAAGCAAAGACATTTTAAAAGCAAACTGAGCCCTCTTTCAGCAGGACAATCCTTTCCTGTCCTACATCACCATGGGACATTGAACAACCTTACGGAATATGGAAAAAAAAACCCCCTAAAACTTCCAACCAGAAAACAGATCTATAAATTCAAAATGAAGTCCAGAGAAGCAAGAGGAGCTCAGCATCCTGGAGAGAAGACCACTCTTTCTGAATGCCCCTTCAGACAATACTGGAAGGACAGTAGCTGGCCCAGGGAGCAGCAATGCCAGGGACCCCAGGCCAGGCAAGCTCTCTCTGCTGAGCTGGGCAGCACCTCTCTGGCCAGGAGGCAGATTTCTACAAAGGCGGTCAGGGAACCAACCATTACTTTAACAACTGCACTCAAGTAGACCAAAAAGGACAGAACTGCTCTGCAGGCAATTGCTCCTACTGTGCACTTTCATTTTAGTTAAGGACTGGAAGTAACCTGCAAGCGTAGGTTAATGCTATACTTAAACCCTAATGTTTCATTCATACAATAAGGAGTCCAGAAACTCTTGATCTGCCATTAGGCTGTGACCACTTCCCTTCCCTGGGGCAAAGCACTCACCTGAGCTTTTCACTTTGTGTGGGCAGAGAAAAAAAACCACACACCAAAAAGCAAGCAGAAAAGCCACCTCTCCATGAATGGAACAAGGGAGACATGCTACTTTCAAGCTCCACTGAACAGCTTCAAAGCATCCCACAAGAGAAGATACAGCAATCCATAATAAAGTCTCAGTGTTTTGAACCTGGGTTGTCAAGATCTACACCTATCAAGAGATTCTTGAGAAGTCCCAAGGTCACCAGCTCCTCCTGCATGCCTTATCCCACAGACAGTCTTGTAAACAGAGACCTCTGCATTATGTGGTAGTGAGGAGCTGACAGCCCACTGGGATCTAGCTGCTAGTTCAGAGCAAGAATTCCATGGATTTTGTCTGCTTACTGATGAAGGAAAATGAGTCCTTCAAAAGACAGGAAGCAGAGACCTCCAAGGAAAAGCACAGGCTGGGGATTCAGGTGAGCCCAGCTCAGTACTTACAATGCTATGAGCAAACGGGAAAAGTCCTGTAGCTTCTGCTCCAGTGCCCTTCCATAGGCAGGTACTCCAGGAATTTGCCTGAGAGCCCCCCAGACATTATCCTAGCCTGCCCCTCTCCAAAGATTGAGAGGCCAACTGCAGGAGCTATGCCAAACAACATGGAGTTTTCCAAAGGGGAGAAATAGGCACAAGCAATCAGGTATAAGATACTTGGTCTTGGAAGTTCAGCCAGCCTCATCCCTCTTTCCGCCAATGTGAATCACGACACAGGAAAGACCATCTGTGTGTTTGGACACGTACATCTGGATGCATGAATTTCTCCTCTTGAGAAGGATGGCGTGTGGTGGTCAAAGCCCAAAAAAAAAGGGCCACCTAGAAGAAACTGCTTTGCTCTTCTCATACCCGAAAGCTCGGAGGAAGGGAAGAGGAAAGCCCAGCAGAACTGAGAATTCAAATGCTAACAGGTACTTAACACACTCTTATCCTACACTGCTGCTTTCCCCAGTCCTTTTCACACCTAAGCCATGTTCCCAGCCATGCCACCTCCTTCCCAGAGAAGCAGGAGGGTAAGAGAGAGCCATACCACTCCAAGGACAGCCAGGGAGATGACCACAGCAAACGAGGCATAGGCGGAGTAGGCGCTGGCATTGATGTCTGGGTGTCGGGTCTGGTAGAGCTTGAGCATGCACAGTCCTGCGATCATGTACATGAAGGAGGTGTCTGTGGAGGGACACAACAGAAACAGGGCAAACAGCTACTGCCAGTGGCCCCAGAAAGCTGCTCCAAGGGCACACAAAGCATCAGGGATCTGTGCCCACCAGCCTTGGGTTTGGCCTTGCTGCTGCACTACACTGTACAGCACTTTGTGCTTTGCCACCTTGCTGCACATCTTCCTTGCTCTGGGGCAACAAAAAATAAGGGGATCAGAAAGTAAGTGCCCACAGGGAATCACAACTTCCTGACTGAGCTTTGAAACAGGCAGGCTTCCAGGGAGACTTGCAAGGGTAGAGGGATGGGGAATGTCAGCAACTCAGCTGGAGACAGAACATGGCAAATCCTAGCTCCAGCTCAAAAGGAGAAAGGAAACTCAGCTTACCAAACTGGAAATTGGAGTAATTAGGGCAGACGTGGTAACAGGCACTGAGCACCCCTTCCATCATCAGAGCAATGCCCATGGCATAAAAGAGACCAAAATGCTTTGGGATCCCATAGTCCTGGAAGAGAGCAGAGCTGTATAGTAAGTACCCTCACTGTCCTGATCACAGGCAAGCTTCCATTCTCCATCACTTCATCCCTCCTAACTCCTACGCAAGTCCTCCAGTCACCAGCGCAGCACAGTGCCCTGTGTGCAACCACAGGCTCTGGATTTAGACACGTGGCATAGCCAGGTGAATCCACAGGCAACAAACCCAAGCTAATCACGCTCAAAGTTCTGGTCTGCAGACCTCAGCGTCTTGGTACTAACATCATGAGACTGAAAATCTCTGTCCTGTACCTCATGCTGTGTTATATCCTCCCCAAAACTAGGAGAGGACTGCGGACCCAGAACTGCTTTTGTAGTCAGTAGGGTGTTAGAAGCACCTGAGGAGCAGAGCCCATCAGCCAATGTGAGAAGGCATTTCCATCACAATTTGGCCAAGATCTCACCTGAAAACCACAAGCAGCAGACCCTTGCAACTGCTAATGCCTTTACTTGCTACCAAGCCCATGAAAACAGAGCTGTTTGTCTCCACAAACCACCAGCACCTCTGCCCACAGGATTGCAGATTTCTCCATCTTCTCCCATGAGAGACTACAGAAGCTCTGGCTACCAGCAGCTCTGCTTCAGAGACTGTGGCAGCCAAATTCCTCTGAGTTACCATAAGCAGCTCTTGCATAAGACAAATCAAACATCATTATAAAGAGAAGCATTTTGGGACACTCTTACTGTCCCAGTTCCTCCACAGCAACTGCTGCAGGAAAAGCCAGAGCCATGGGAGTCCTTTATTAATCTCCTTGTCTTCACAAGCCCAGGCTGGGTCACCACAGCAGAATGGACACACTGTAAGCAGTAAAGCACTGAGGTGTGCAGGAACATACGTGTCCCACCTAGACCCTTTTGCACAGGAGGAAAAAAAGAGGAGGATCCAACCCTCCAGCAAGGAAGGCAAGTGGAAAAACATCGTATATCACCCTGGTTTTTGAGTTCACTCCATCTTCCCTGCACCCACTCAGCCCCAGGCAATCATGCTTCCTACCAGGGTATAGATATCTTTCATCTCCATGGCCCGGCGGTGAAGGATGTCCCTGCGCAACACAATGAGGAGGAAGAGAAAGCCCAGCATCATGTGGCCCACGTTGCTGAGGATGTTGTTGAAGGCACTGCAGGAAAGAAGAAGGTTTAAGGCAAAGGCAGCACAGCAGCAGGAAGCTGAACCCTGGGTTGTGATAAGCTGAATCCATTTTGCTCTCCCCTCCACCACCCTCCACCTCAGCAGCTGCCAAACTGCAATTTTACATTCTAGATGACAATTTCAGTTTGAACAGTTCACCTGTCCCGGTGAATTTAACACTTCTTCTCTGAGATTCCCAACTCTGGGCTTTCTTTGCACTCCCACATTAATTTGGAGAAATGCTACATGGAAAGGACTGATCTGAACTTCTTTGCACAGCTGCTGCTCCTTGGATACAAGTGTCCAGTAGAGCACAGGAGCACCTCATTGCTGTGCCAGTGATTTCCTAGGGATGCTCAGGTGCCGCAGGTTCCAGGGTGCATGTGTCTCACTGCAACAGAGCACCACTGCTGAGCGAAACACAAAGATCAGGGTCCTAAACTCCCAGTGGTCTTATCAACACTGCTACTGTGAGCCTGGCAAGCATGAAATCCTGACCTGGGCACAGCACAAACACTCAGGCGGCATGAGACAAATATGCAGTGACGAAACGGCTCACTCACCTCAGCACCCCAAGGGGATGAGCACACAGGAAGTTGTAGTAGCAGATGTCCTGATTGCCTGTCACATTCACTACCTGGACAGAGAGCAGGTGGGAGACCTGGCATTAGCAAATCCTCCCTGCTCTGGGGGGTTTGCCCTGTGCAAACACAAGGTGTACCAGGACACAGCCTAGCTCAGGGCAGTACTGACGTCTGCAAGCAAAGCTTTTAGGGTGGGACAAGATGTTGTCATGGGCCACAAACCTGATAACAGTCTTCAGAGGAAACATTGTGTGCTCTCAACCCCCCCACTAATAGACCTCCTTGCAGATACCTGCACAACAGCAGGATAGCAAGGGGTGGGAGAAGAGACGAGAAATCACAGCAAACACTACTTGCTTTCGGCTGTCTCTTAGAGATAAAATCAAATTCCTCTGTCTCTAAAATGGAACAGGACCCAAATGAGACATCAGTTGAGCAGAAAAACAGCAGCACTCCCACTTCCCAAGCAAAAACAGCAGAACTGCAAGCCCAGTGAGCCAAGCTCACCGTAACACCAACACAGTGCGGAGAGAGCAGCTAAGGTAAACTGCTCCTCGCACAGAGCAGAACTCCTGGGTGATCCCAGTTGCACTGTGACTGTCATCCTTGCACAACACAACACAAGCACAGAGCAAGTTTAAAGCAAGAGGGGACAGCTAAGGAGCCAAACGCACCGTCTGGTAAGTGATGACGAGCTGGATGACCGGCAGGGCGTAGAACACCGCAATGGTGATGATGTTCCTGCAGAGGGGAGACAGCAGCAGCAGTTACACACACACCAAAATCAGGGGTGTGCACCCAGAAGAGAGACCCACAGTGCTTGTGGAGGAATGTGCACACCTGACTGCTCTGGGGTTATGATCTCATTATGACCTCCTGAAGCAGAGGAGCACATGTGCTCATGCACACAGGAGGCAAATGCTAAGGGCACAGGAAAAGCCAGGATGTTGGCCACAAGTTCATGTGTTTGAGTGCCAGTTTCTCCCTCTTCCCACTACGTTCCAGTACACTGGTTGTTACCACACTTAAAAGCAATGATGAAAAACAGAATCCATTGCAAGGATCATGTGTGCACTGGTCCACAAATGTCCTTACTTGAGGTATGTGGGATCTGCAGTTACTGGCTGGAACAGGGTAACAGAAGGGGTAACAGGATAGCTCAGAAGTGGTTCAAAAGAAGGGCATGTGGACAGACTCCACAACCAGAAACTCTGGGTCCAGAGTTTGGGCCTTACCAGTTTGCCTTCTCCTTACCAGAAATAGATTTTGTATTTTTTGCTGACAATCCTTCGGTCTTTCCTGGACAAGTCTGACAGATAGAGGAACACCTAAAATATTAGTGGGTGGGGAAAGAGGGGAGAAAACACAAAAGAACCAAAGAAGATTACAGATGGCAGTAGAAGATATAGACATATTTGCAGCTTGGTGGTATTTGGACTGGTTTTACACAGTGAACTCACTGTGTCCCTTGATTCTATGGGAGTGAGTTCTGCAAAATCCTCTGACCTCCAGGAATGGCTCCAACCACACAGAGCAGGGCGGGATGACAAAAGGAGGCAGTTTGAGAGCTGCTGGCTTAAAGCCCCTCTGTACATCCACTGTAATCACACTAATTGTGCCATACAGCCACCTACTGTTGCAGATTATTTTCTCCCTATCTTTACACCTCCTTGGACTTTCTGGGACACTCTCTGGGTGTTTTTCTCTTTCTCAATAGTCCCCAAACCATTTTGATTTTCCATATTAAAGCGCTCATTTCAGCAGCACTCTTAGCACAGCGGGAAAACGTCCAGTGACTGAAAGAAGACTAAGAAGCACAGTGGGCTTTATTAGATGAAATCCACCCTGAAAGAGAACAGGATTTTTGAGATTTCACTGAAATGACCAGTGCTGGTCGTGGCCCAGACGTGCCCACAGCCCAGCAGGAGGGCCACAGCTGCAACAGCAGCCATACCTTAGTGCGGATGATGTTCTTATCGCTCTCAATTTCTGGCATGGTGTCGAAGTCACTCTCCTCCTCCACGGAGCTGTCTGTGTCAGAACCAGCTGGGGGCCGGCGCTCGGGGGAGGACAGCTGACGTCCACCGCTGGAGCTGGACTCATCTGGACCAGAGCGGGGAGAAGGAAACAGGCAGGGTAAAGGCTAAATCCCTCTGTGCACAGCAAGAATAAAGCTGTCCCAGATGCTTTGGCAGGCTGATATGGCCAGTTCAGGGGAAAAGTTTTTCCATGATCCCAAACCTTCCTAAAAGTACCAGGTTATCAGCTAAGAGCAGTTTGAAGGACCATTATCTCCCCCTTTCTGCAGCATTTTAGTTTTTACTCTGCTTTTATTCTACTACTTTTCATCTCTTAACATTTTCTACTCTCTATTAGCCTGGGCTCTGAAATCTGGAATTTTGAGACAAGACAAAAAGCTCTAGAGAAAGAAGCGGACTGTTAGGGGTCAAAAACACACTCACCTAGCTAACCTTCAGATTTCATGTAAGCTTTATATATATCTAAGCTTTTCTAAAAATATTGTAGAACAAAAAACAAAGAAGAAAGCCGATTTTTCAAAGCAGGCAGAGTACCAGCTTTGCTCCCATTGCATCCCCACTATTGGTCACATACAGGTCAGCAGGACCTGCCTGCACTTCCCACAGGCTGGGCAACTCCCAGCTCATTGCCCATATCAACAGGGGCAGAACACAGGTTTCTTCCTCATTTCCCAAATGCTTTTAAAAGATTTCTTTGGAAAAAGGGGAAGGAGAGGTGAAGTGGTCATTAAGCCCTCAGGAGGTTTTTTCTCCTCTGCTGCCAGGGTATGATTCACCTGTTGACAGTATGACATTATTTCTTCCCTAGTGAAACCCCTGGAGGCAAGAAACTCCGATTCTGTCTTGCTTTATGGCACACAACCCTTCAGCCTCCCAGGGATAGGCATGCTTTGGTTTAAAGGCAGGCTGTGAGCTAATAACAGGCTCCTAGAAACTTGCTTGCAAGGGACTTTTGTCAGTCACTAGTAAATGTCCTGTCTGAAGCAGCACTGTCACCCACAGCTCTCAGGTGACTGTAGCTTTGTCTAAGACAAACATTTCCAATGACAGTCTCTCGGGGCACCTCTTTCAGATTTGCCACTTTTATTATGTAGCTGCTTTTCCCTAAAGTGCAACCTGAACCTCATAAACTGCAATTTGGTTAGATTTTTGTTTTAAATAGTTGCAAGATGCTCCTAAAGCTTGCAGCTTTATTCTCCTCTGGCGTTAAATCACCCTAAAAGTGCCTTCCCCCACCCCAGGCAGAAGCCTCCCTGTGCCCCAGTTCTGGAATATACTGTACCAATAGCACCGTAGCTGCTTCCCTCAGGAGTGCTGGCTGAGATGGGGTGTGAAGAAGTCATCATCCCAGATCCTGCAATGAAAACAGACCCAAGAGGGACAGTTAGTTTCACGTCAGTGCTTCAAAACATCTCTGAGGTGAATACAAACAGCTTGAAGAGCTGGAGGGGCTTGGGAAAAGCAGTATTTCTCCAAACAGATAGAAGTCTCCCCCTAGAGCATACTGTGCAAAAGGGAAACCCTTGTTTTGCAGGGTGAAGCAATCCCACTCCCTTCAGCCTCCCCATACAGGCTGCCAGTGAGACTGACAGCGTGAGCCCCCTCCAGCACCCTGTAGGGATCACACTGTGGGGATGCAAGACTGGTAAATTTTAGAGCAAGTCTCATGATGTTCTTAGCCTTCTGAATTTCTAATTCTTCTCCTTCCCCATCTCATGCAACTCTTCAAATCTCTTCAAATACTGCTACCTTCAGCTATCCCTGCAAGAGTCACAGACTTTGGCAAGACAGCTGCTACGTAATTTTACCCAACCAAGTAGAAAGAAAAAAATGTTCCATGCAAAACGTGGTAATGATCTTGTGCTGATAACAAGAAGGGCAAGCCTTTGAGGGCTAGGAACATCCTGCCTTCTGCCCACATATATGAAGCAAGGAGGAGTGCTCTCCTGCCTCCACATTCCCTCTTCTTGCTTCCCATGGTGGAGCTCAGCAGCTGAATTCGCAGCAGATAACACGGCAGGGAACAGCCAGCTGAATCCCTTCACTGAGAGGTCAGACACCCGTAGCCACAAAAGGGAGGGAAGCAAGGGCAGCAGGAGCAGGACCATGTTTTCCAGTGGTGGCACACTGTGGGACAGATTCAGCTGCTTTAAAGTTTCACCCTTCCAATAACATCATGTGGTCAGCCAGCAGCAAAGCAATACAGAACGTGGCACAGTATTTAAAGCCTTACTGCAGCCTGGCAATGGCCTGGCTTCCCAAGCTGCATCTCTGGCTTCCCAGTGCATGACTGGTCTCAAAGTGACAGGCACAGGCAGAGTCCTCTTTCCAGCTGGAAATTCTGGACATTTCTGTAACACCTCGCATAGGTTTTTATACCATTTTCATTAGCGACTTATGTAAAGAGATCTAAAACTTCTCACTGACTGAGCCCAAGTCAGGGAAGCACCTGCTGTCAATATCAGCAATGATATTTAATGTGTCAGGTCCCAATTACTGCTTTTCTTCGGCATGTCTGCTGTGCTTGTTGGCCTGGAGGCTAAGGCTTGGTCTTCATTTTGGCTCCTTTACACTCCTGCCCCATCCCTTTAACAGAGAAAGCAAACAGCTCAGAGGAGCATCAGAAGTGAACGTGGCATGGACTGAGCTCCAGAGGGAAGGCTCTGGCACACTGCAGCCCTCAGGTGACAGCCCTCGAGCCCTGAGCCGAGATTGGCAGGATGTTGTTGTAGAGGTTGCTGCAGGAGCAAGATGCAGCTTCTGCTCATCACCTCCAATCCAACCTCCCTCTCTCATGGAAGCTTTTCCTGTTGCTTTAAAAGTCATTTAGAAATCCAGATCACTGGCAAGAGGGCAAAAGCATTTCCCTGCGCTCATGGCACAAAGGCACATGCACGGTTCCTAGCCCTGTCAGCCCCATCCCACAGGGATACTCCCTCCTAATTTTAGACCAGGCTTTATTCTCTCAAGTGACCTGTCAACCTTCTCTCCCAAGTAACCAAAGGAAGATTTAAATCTGGACAAAGCAGGCAAGCCAAGGAGAAAAGGCACTCTGCCCTGTCTCTAACAGCCACTTTGGACCCAGCTCACCCACTAATTTCAGTCCCACTTCCCACTGTGAGAGTGAGTCAGCAAAGTAAATGTACCACACCAGGCGTGGTTCCTCCAGTTGTTGCCTCCACCAGATAGTGAGGACGTGGAAGTGAAGGTATGCCACAGGATTTAAAAAAAAAAGTGAACCACAGAAGCCAGACATAAGATGGATAACAGGAGCAAAGGGGCACATGGAGTGGCAGGATATTCAAAGACAAATGGCAAAGACAGATTGCTGAGCACTTCCATCCAGTTCCCTGGTGGGGAAAAGGAGTGGGGAGTAATGAAGAAGCCAAGATCCAGGGGTACTTGGGAGGGAAAGAAATTCCAATGGGTGGGAAGAGGAGAAAAAAAAAAAACAAACCCAGAAAGCCAGTGTGTCCACTGATCTGGAAGACAGGGAAGATGCTAATTACCATTTTATAAGCATCAGTCAGACACACCCTGAAGAGACAATAGATGAAGAAACAGTGTGTGGGTAGGACATGATTCCTCCCCAGAGGAAAGGATGTGGCTGCAACATGCAGTGCCAGGTATGTGAAAGTGGCAATGGATTACAAGGGAGAGGACCGGTCACAGAAGCAGCAGGTGCCTCTGGGAGGAAAGCTGTAAACTATGAAGGAACTGTGCTTCTCTCTCCCTTCACAAGGATGCTGTTCAGCAGTCCTCCCTGCTCAGAAACCCAGTTCTCTACTCTCCAGGTCCACACTAAGTACAGCATCTGTGCCCTGTAGCTTCTCTGGGAACTTTCCAAACACCAGAATTTAACCTCCACCTCTCACCAGGGCAGTTTAGAAGGCAGCTTCTAAGCTGGATTCAGCGCATTAAACCTCAGCTGCAGCATCAGCAGCACTCTTTGGGACTTCTGGTCTCACCTGGCTGCGACTGTGCCTCCTTGTCTTTGACAGTGATTCCTTGTCAGCACCCTGGCGGTCCTCCACAGCCTTGGACAGGTCCCTTCAGCTTACCCAAACTCCCCAACACACAGGCCTTTTCCATTTCTCCAGTGCCTTAAGACCTGCTCTTGTTTTACAGCAGGATCCATCCCAAATGATATAAAATTAGAATACATTTACAGACATTTTTACGGTTCCCTGTTCATGTTGTGAAAAAACCTTTCACACATATTCCATATACAGGGATACATGTGAATCTTAATGGCTGACAAAGCATGTCTAAGAATTCAAATGCCCCCAGGTCCTCAACAGAAATATTCAGCCAATTAATGCCAGTCAGAGTGAAGTTCCACTGCTGATCCTCTAAACACAGCTCAGTTATACTACCGTGCTTATCTGATGGTAAGTAGCAGACCGGAGAGACTGAAAAAGCTCAGCATCAAAAAAGGAGTAACACCAAGAACCTTTCAGTGCTGCCAAAACTACGTCCTCCCTTCCTCCAGGAGAGAGGTACAAATGACCTCAGCACCAATGCTTTGAACTACTTTGCAAGCTCTAAATATTTAATCAAAATGAAAAGACTCCCACACTTCACCAGAAAGCAAGAACTCCCAGTGCCCACCATCCACATGACAAAAACTTCCATCTTTCACTCGTACTGTCTTAGATGCAGCTGTTTCTGTAAGGCAGAGAGCTGCAATTTGTGGAAATGTGGGTGCAGCACAAAGTAAACTGAATCCAATGCCAACATAAATATCATAAACAACACTACCTAACTCTATTAGTCATTCCTTCACCTGGCTGTCTGCAACTTCCAGTTAAAAACAAATTAACATTTAAATTCAATTAAGACATTGAAAGACCCCATGCTTAAACCAGGCAGTGGAATTCTTAAGAGCTGACATACTCAAAAGTGCCTTGTTTAAAAATCAACAGACCTAGCATCAGGAACATTAGCTTGTAGCCAGGTCTAGGCAAGGCTTGGCCTTCCTCCACCCCTTTAAAAGGCAGCTCCACGGGGTAGGGGTCAGGACCAGGTTCAGGGGAGCTGGCTTCGAAGGCCCTCTCTTGTGAGGGCAGAGGGGAAGCTCTAACATCTTTCCTCAGCACCACTGTGTGAGCTACTAGGGAAGATAGCTCCAGGACAGAAGGTACTCGACTGACAGCCTGTCCTTTGCCTGGCCTGGGGCCTGTGCTGTTCACTCAAAGCTGTCACACAACAGAGGAGAGACCTTACCATGCTCAGGACTCAATCTCCCAGCTGAAGCCTTCCTCTGAACCCTGAAAAGCAACAGACAGCACTCATGAGACAGCCAACAAATCTCATCACCTGCCAACCATGGCAGGATTATCTAGGACACCAATAGGTAAATATGGTGCAAGCTCTGAAAAAACAAATAAAACCAACAAAAATAAGCACAAAATAAACAAACATGCACAACAACAAAAAAAAAAGAAAAATACTATTTGGACTAGACACAACTCAGCCATGACTGCTTGCTGCCCACCTCTCTAACTTCCAAAGCAACAGAGGGCTTTTTTACCCCCTCAACTATCCATCAGAAGCAGGACAACCATTTCCATGACTTATCCCATCCTATACTGCTCAGCATGTTGGGAGAGACCCACACACCACCTTTCCAAACCCAACTTCCCTGCTCAGGGGACCGAGCACGTATGAGTCTACTGAAGGGGCAGCAGGAGCTAGAGGCACTCATCAGCACAATACTTAAGAAGCCTGTATCACCTCTGTCAATGCAGATGTCAAGCAGGAGATGGTAAAAAAACCCCAAAAAACCTCACCAGCATATTCCCACAACCCAGAAAAATAACAGCAAATGAGAGCACATACTTAAGTAATTTCATTGAATTATTGCAATGAAATGTTGTTTCATTGATGTGTCTTGAAGTTAAGCTGTGCCCATGCAGACATTCTTCTCAACACAAGCCCAGACACCAAAGTCTGGGGCAGGGGAGGCAGGTAAGGAAGGAAACCAGCATTCTTGGGACTCCAAGGCCCTATTTGAGTCACTGCCACTTATTGCAGTACAATTCAGTCCAGCAACAAAGTACCTCAGTTCCTCATTGATCTGACACTCCGTATCTCAGATTGGCCCCTTCACAATTCTCACCTGCTGCCCAGTGTCCTTCTATAGGGAAACACAGGGGTGAGGCACTATAAGATGTAGAGGGCAGACCCTTAGATTTTCATCCTTCCATGGTCCCCATAGCAGAGGAAGAAGTATCTTCTGGCTGATGGTCAAGTAGGAGCCCATTGAGTAGTCATGGACTTCTTCAGCTGCTCTGTTTAGATGCTTGCCACCCCACTTACCCCAAATTTTCTGCAGGGTGTGGTGTCCCTGAGGATGACAGGACACAGAAAGGTTGCCCTTGTATAACCTCTCGACTCACCTAATGTAGTGCACAAAGGCAACAACCACTGAGCCCAGGTAAAAGGAGAGGAAACTCAGGAAGCTGAAGAACATGGCCTGGACATAAACAGACTCTGAGGAAGGAAAGGCATCAGTCAGCTCACAGAGCAAGAACAGCACTCCTCAGGGTCAGCACTCCTGTCCTGCTCTTCCCAATACCACCTTGTAACAATGCCCAGCCCCAAACAGTCCTTCCAAACCCATTTGCTTTCTTCAAAAGGAATTTACAGAACCTATTGCAATATTTCCCCCCATTTCTTTACCCCCAGTGCTAGCTGGTGTGCCACACAACCTTTCCTGGAAGGGACCATGGCTCCAGGTGGTTTTGCCTCCTTTGCTGGTGCTTTCTGCACCATTCCTTCAGAGGCTGCTGGCCCAGTCATACCCCTCTATTCAGAAGAGCCAAGTTCCCCTGTAGGGTTGCACTGCTCAGCCCAAAGACACTGACTTTTAATGGAGGGCACAATCGTCACTTGAAGGTTCTTTGTTCGCTGCAGGTTCCAGGTACGGTTGACATTCCCTGTGAGATGCACAGCGTACAGCAAATACAAAAACAATCAGCATTAATGATTTCTGGCACTGATCTTGGTTCTCTGAATTTACAAAAACAACAGGGTCTGGCTTTTTACTGAAATGTGTGCATGGTTTTGCCTTAAACTGTTCTCTGATCTGTCAATATACAGCCTTTCCCAAATGTTTCCCCCCTCCTCCCTATTCACAACCTGTTTTTTAGACTAGAAATCCCTGCTTGAGCCTTCCATATATTGTTTAAGTCTGGATGTCTGAATCCCAAAGGCATCTCATCTCCTGTTCATTTAATCCCTAAAGGAGAGATTCTCTCACTACAGGTAGTGGGAGTCCAGTTTTGCTTCTGGCCAAATCTCTGTGAGTAAAACACTTCTGTGCAGGTTGCCACTCTAGAAACTCACTCTGCTTCTGGCCAGTACAGCTCTGGTGACAGCATTAGGATGAGAGAAAGAACTGTACCCTTTGGAGTGTCTTTTTTTTTTT
>VZTE01001197.1:1054122-1078605 GCA_013397775.1 Eulacestoma nigropectus
TTGGAGGAAAGAAAAAGTTTTCCCTTTTGGGGTTTTTTTTTTTTTTTTTTTTTTTTTTTTTTTTTTTTTTGGTGGGAAAATTGGGGCAGAAAGGTGGCAGGGGAGTAGTAAAAAGCTGTTGAGGGAGCCCAATATATCTGTTGGTTGCAGTCTTGCTTTTTCTACAGGGAAGAAATCCTGGGGCTTTGAGGATAGGAATGTTCTCACTTCAGTTACAGCCACCACATGACTGGTGGAAACTTTGCTTTTACCACTGCCCAGCAAGTGGACACAGTGTTTTCTGGTTGGAAAAGACACTAGAACAAGTCTTTAGTAAAATTATTCTCCCAAAATTACCAGTCTTTCCTGTTCCCCCAAGTTCAGGGCTCTCACAGATCCTAAGATAGCAGTGGGAGAAGATGCTCTCTGCAGGAACTGAGCCTTCATGGAGCCAGAAGGATAATACAGCAGCAGGGAGCAGGGGTGAGAACCAAACAAAAAGCTGCAAGGAGCATTGCCTGGATGTCTCCAGTGTCTCCCAAGGCGTCAGTGGTGCTTCTGAAAAGCACATAACCCCAGCATGCCAGGCACTGTACTAGCCAGCCACCTCCTGCATTCATCAAGACTTTTAATCTGCCCAACAATACCAAATTTATACTTCATGTTTCCTCACAGCTACCTGCATTAGACAGACCTACATCAGCACCCAGTGGAAGCCTCCCACAGGAAGGTCCCAAAAGACACCCACTGCTCCATCACTCAGATGCAGCAATCAAATCCACCTCCCAGAACAACTTACCATGAATTGAAGAAGGCACAGAACCCCCACAGGCATAATCTTCCGGCTTGATGACAAACACAACGAAGAACTGCTCACCTGGGAAATCTTTTCTCTGCACAGACGGATGGCAGAAGACAGAATCCATGAGCCACAAAGCCTCTCCCCTCCAATAGGCCAGAGATCAGGGTTTTTTTGCTACACAGGCACCAGAAAACACTGAGAGACAAATCAGAATCTCACCTGCACTGTTATGGCTGCCTGCTTCGTCATAGACTGATAAACTCCATTGAACTCCACGTTATGGTCCAGGTCATACACTGGGCACTAAAACAGACACAGCTAAGGGTTAAACCAGGGACAACATCCAAACTATTTTCAAAGGAAGCCAGCTGGAAAACACAGCACAGAACAGCAAGAAAAGGCCCCAGTTGGGGTATCAAAGGGAACAAAACATCTTGCATCTCTGCTCCCACACTGCAGGACCCTGCATTACTCAGGGGAGTGGGAAAGTAGAATAAATATGGGGCTATTTCACAGCTGCAAGCAACAGCCATCCTCCATGGGAGGGAACATCCCAGGAAAAGGGATGAAATTCATGGAAAGGAAATCAAATTGAAAAGCAGGAAAGAAAACATGTCTGAAAAATCAGAAGTTCCCCAAGCTGCCACGAGCCAGGGGAGAGTCAAGGGAACAGCACTGTTCCCTCTTTCAGCCATTAACATTCCACTCAACACCCTCCATGGAGAGACAAGACTCATCACAGGGCAGCAGGGAACCTCACAAGGGGGACAAAAATTCCCTATGTGGAATGTGTTCCCTATGGATAGGCTAGAAAGGAACAGCTTGTTCACCTATTTACAACAAAAAATTCTATGAGCTGCTTGAACTCAGCATCTCTGTCTTGGCCTCCTTCCGACAGAATTTTCATTCCTCTTCCAGGGGCTCCCTTCATCACCACCACCACCAAGGCAAAGCCCTGCCTTGGGTTTTTCCCTCTGCAAGGCACAGACCCCTCGCAGCTGGACGCAGCTCCAGCAGGCAGCTCCTTGCCCTCCTCTGCTCAGACTTACCACAATATCCTGGACAGAGACAACTGAGCATGGGTAGGCTGCATCAGACACCACGTTAATAATGACTGAATCAACATCCTGAGGAAATCTGTACAGAAAATACTGCAGAGAAAGCAGAGTACAAGAGTTATGATCCAGAAATCACCCTTGGCAGTATCTTCAGCACCTTCCTAAGCTACCTGCACAGCCCTAGATGGGCTTTGGGGTTGGATGTGGATAGCTTTCACAAAAAATCAGATTTCAAATATTAGGGCCTTACACTACAGAAGAGCAGACTAAATACATGCAGGCAACTGTCCCCCTTGCACAGTATGCTATTAGACACAAGCATCTTCAACACGCAAAATACAGCATAGCTTCTGCTCCCTTAAGCTTTTTTCCACCTGATGAAGCTAAAGTGACTTCATTTTACATCCCATTCCATTTTATGCTGATATGAGCAATTTCCAGATGTTCCAATCCTGCTGGCTGTACTTTTATATATGGAACGCACCATGGAGCTTTCTCAAATGGGTTGCCTCAAAGATAGACTGTGAACAGTATTAGGTCAAATGACTGAAACTCTGTCAAGAATTTCATAAATAAATGATTGATATTAGTTGTAGGATTTAGGGTTGTTTGTCTGCTTCGATGGCAAAGCATAATAGGGGTTTCTCTGCATTTCAGCTTTGAAAATAATTCAGCTGTAACGCTGAAAAAAATTGTGAGACACTAATATCTGACAACATTCCTGCTTTTCCTGTGGGGGGAAGGAACGGCATCTCTTGTGCTTCCATGCTTTGAGCAAGCCCAAAGGACAGCTTGTGGGGTCAGAAAAAGCTGTTTTTTCAGATCTGGGCCTTTTCATATCTGGGCAAAAGGTGTCCCAGGCAATGTCATTATTTGTATATTTGTCCCATAAAAAGTTTGATGCACTACCCCAGCCAGCTGCTGGAGAAGTAGGGTTCCTGTGCTTACTCCAGCAGGCAGGCTTGTTGTGAGGGCTCCCATCATCCCACTTGGAGGCCAGACCCTGACAGCCCAGGCTCCAAGCCACAGCTACTACCACGAGGGGCTGACGGGCACCTCACACCCCCTCAGAGGGACACAAGGCTGAGGACTGCCACCAGCCACCTTCCTCCCTCCCATATGGTCACCAGGCAATCACTGCTGCCACACTGGAAGCTACCACCGTCCACGCTCCAAAACCATCATCTGAGACTTTCCAACTGTAGAGCTCCCTTTATCCCATAAACCTTAGTGCTGAGCAAGGGCCAGCTGTTTCCTATTTCCCTTCCCCCATGCCAATCCCAGGAACTGGGGCCTCCAAGTGGAAGGGCAGGGATAAGCAGGAAATCACCCAAGCCTTTTCCAAGTTACCCATTTCTACCAAGGCATTTATTCCCATCACCCCTCTTCAAGCAGAGTCCCTTCCCTGCTGAAGGAGCACTGGCTCCAACCACAAGTCCCTACAAAGTGCAAACTCACCAAGCCGGTTTCCTTAGCAGAGCACGTTTTGTCTGCACCAAGCAAGGACACAGGCACACTGAGCTCCTTGGTTTCCCAGGGGCACTTTCTCCCCTTGGAAAGTTTTAGGTGCATGAGGACCACCTTTAAGTTCATGAGGACTCTTCTGTAATGTTCTTTAAGCCACGCTTGCACCAGGGTACAGGATTAAAACAAGGGCATTGAGGCTGGCAGTTCTCTGCTGCACACACTGCAAGTGTTATAAACACATCCAGCCAACACTTCTGACCTAGACAAGCATATCCAATTTCTGCTTCTGCCCTCAGGCACAAGCTGGGCTCCAGACAACATCTCCTTCAATTGTTATGTCTTTCTCCAACACTCATCTAGATTTTGAATCATCTTTTTTTTTTCTTCCCCCTGTAAACTGCTTAATACTTTGATTTACAAAAACCTCAGCATTATACCAATTAAGAAGCAGTCTTCTACTCCATACATCTGTTTTTAAATTAAAATTCACAAATCTCATATTCTTAATTGTCACAAAAAATCAGACCCCAGTCACAAAGTTAATTCCATATCCTAAACACTCTACATTCAAACTACAAAATCCTAAGTATTGAGTGTTTATAAAAAGTCCATCATTCCCTCTGCTTCTATAGTACAAAATACTCCATGAATCTGCAAACCAGATTAAGACATTTGACAGCAAAAAGGATTAGCTAGGATGCCTGGTAATAGGAAACCTAAAATTAAATGGTGTTATTAACAGTGAAAGCAACAACAAAAACAGAGTCCCAGACAGCCTGGGTAAATTACACACCTTCCCAGCTCTACAAGTTCCTGTATCTCTATAGTTACTGCCAACACCATTTTCATTCAAGAGAGGATTTGTATCTGCAGGGCTCTAAGCAAAGCTGTTCAGCTGGAGGTGCTGCTCATATGTGCTTCCTTCTGAACTAACACACATATCAGGCATTTCATTTATCACCTTGCAGCCTGACCCACTGCCCTGAGCAAGGAACAGCAGTCTGAGTTCTGCTGCACCTTTACAGCTTCTTTATTTCTGTGTTTATTTTTTTCCAGTAAAGACTGCATCTTGACAAGTCATGCTCAGGCAAGTGAGCCAGAACTGGCAAGAACACAACACTGGTGTCTATCACCTCACCGAAGTGCAGCAGTTCAATGGCCTTTGGACTTCCAGACACGTCTGGGATTTCCTCAAGTGCCAGTACCATTCATTTCCTCTGCTCAAAGGTTTTAGGAGGACCCAAATGTGTCCCTAGAATGACTGAAGGACTCTTACCTCTTCACTGTACCCACGGAAAATTCAACAGTAAGGAAGTTTCCCTGCATCCTAAGAGGGAAACTACCTAGTCATAAAAGACGTGCTATCTCTAACAAAAGGTCACATCCATCTCTTGGATGTGGTAAGACATACAAGCAATCTACACAGGATTACTCCTTACCTGGGGTTGGGAAGGGCTGGCAGTGAAGTTAAAGGCTTTGTTGGTCCTAGAAAACAAATGCCAGAATGTTGAAGTCTAAAACTTTCAGAGCTGGAATACACACAAAGTGCCCTCAGATTAAACAAAAGAAAAAAATTATTTTTTTTTCCCCTGGGAAGGAAAAGTAAGGGAAGAGTAGGCAGATGGACCAAATCCCTTAAGTGATGTTCAAGTGATACATGAAGAAATTGCATTCGTATTCTCACATCCCAGCTTACTCAAGTTGGAAGTTCTCCAGCCTGGTCACCAGCAGCTCATATGCAATATTGAATGGTGCCATGGAAGCGACATCCACAAATATAATCTGGTCAGAGGGTCTTGTTTCAGGCGTTGGCTCAGAGGGACAGAGGGTCCGACTCACTTCTTGGTAATTGTAGGTCCTCTGGTAGCTACAACAGCCAGGGGAAGGAGAGAAGAGAAAGTTGGATGGCAAAGAGAGAGAGAGAGAAAGAGAGAACGGTTAAGAAGTTGTTCAGCACTACTAAAAATGGCATAATTTTTCCCCTGCTTGCATAACTGAAATTCTCATCTGAAAGGCCAAGAGCATTCAGTCTTTTATTCAGCGTTCAAGCTCCACCTCTGTTGCCTCTTGCAGTCTGCACAAGGGACTGGTCATTCTCAACATTTCACTTCCCTCGGGGATGCCCACGACAGCTGTGGATCTCTAACATTTGCCATTTAGTGGAGGCAAAGAGAGCAGTGACAGCCACTGCGGTAACCATCCCCTGCATCAGGCAAAACACTGCAGTTATCTGCTGCTGGCACCAGGATTCAGTCACAGGATGAAGCTTCATGTTTTAAATGGTCTAAGGTGCCTGAAAATTCTCTGTATTTGCAGCCCAACGAGCTCTGGGGTTGATGAAGATACAAAGCAGCATCACTTTCACAAAGAAGCAGCCCCAAAACAGCCACCCCTTAGAATAAACTTAACTTAGGTGTCCCTGAGGCGAGAAACAGAAGCTCTTTTTCTCCAAATGCACTGTAACACAGAAGTCAGGGTGCTCTTTCAAGAGCCTGTGCAAGCCCTACTCCAAACTAGAGCCCAGGAACTATGTGCACATATGGTAGGCAACCGTGGAATGACAGCAATGACGTGTGGTAGATTCACTGACTGGTGACACAGGCAGATTCCCCGCAGACAACCCTCCTGGTACTCTGTGTACATATCTGAGAGGCTAAGAGCCAAGAGCAGGCTGCCAAGTTAAGAGGTTACCCATCAAATCCTGGTCTTCCTAAACCCAGCTGGCAGTGAGCAAGAACGCCCTGCAACCAAGCCCTGCAGCGTACACAGGTTACAAGATGCAGCACTTGCGAGAGGCTGCTGATAAAGACAGCTGGTAGATGAGTGTGTCACAAAGAGACTCCAGTACTTACAGGCCTCGAAAAATCAGTGGGACCTGCCATGACAGCACTCCCTTCTGCTGGCGAACTACAAACAGGACGGGGTATCGGAGGTTCTCGGAGCTGCTGTTCACATACACCCGCACTGCATCCACCTGTGGGAAGAGAGAGCACAGGGAAGTATAAGCTGAAGGTAGAAAACAAGACAGCTCCAAGTCTAGGTGGGAGAAGCCTCTCCCCCGTCCTCAGTCTGACCTAGGTGCTGACAACATGCACAGGGAGATCAACAGTGTTTATCACCGGACTGATTATTTGGATCCAGAAGTCATTTACAGAGGTGCCTCTCTGCTGATGAATGCATGATGCAGTCCAGAATCACAGTCCTGTGCCCAGGTCAGAGGTGACTGTCAGGTAAGATACAGCGGACAAATGAAGAATACATGAGAGTTCGGTAGCTTCTGCTGGGAGCAACCTGAATAACTTGTCGTACAAAAATCAAGCAAACACACACAGACACACAAGACAAAGACCCAAAGCTACAACTAAGAATTTTCTTGCTGGGACTCTTACGTACCCAACTCAAACAACATTACTGTGAAAATCGCAAAGATGACATCAGTAGCCAAGGATGAAAAAGCAGGTTAGCAGCTGGATCTCATGTAAACAATTCCAAGATAATCACAATCCCACCTAACAAAACAGGGATACACTGCTGACTGCCTTCAAGTGGACAAGAAAGGCTGCTTGCGAGAAAGGCAGCAACTGAAATTTCTCCTTACATTATGTGGCCACCACATGGCTGCAGAGGTAGGACAGCTGTGGTGTAAAACACCCTCAGTTCACTATTTCAGAAGCTAGCAGTTTGTCTGCACCACATGGAAATGTCACCATTTCCATTTGAAAAGAGCATCCCTTCAGCTCCCTCTCCAGAACCGTAGACGCTGATCAAGAGAACAAAATACGAGAATCCAAAAGTCATCTCAAACCCTCTTGAAACAGAAAAGCAGATGTTAGAATCTTTTCCCATCGCCTTCTGGCTTCTAAACCTTTGCAAAGCTCTTTTGGCCTGCTTTCCAGCTTTTCCTTCTGGTCACAGAAACTACATGTGCAGTTTTGTTTCCAAGCACATTTTGCCATAGGGTGCTAAAATGAAGTTTAAAAAGCCATCACCACAAAGCAAAACACACAAAGAACACCTGAACGTATCACCACGGTGGGCCACCACCACCAGGCAAGCACTGGAAGGTAACTCAACGGCTTCCTTAGTGTCTGTAGCTGCCCTGAGGGAGCTGAGCCAGCCCACATTGGTATAACTTGGAAACACAGGGACTGGGCTGAACAAGCTGATGGTTGTTTGTCGGTGTTTGCTGAGACAATGAATGGGGACACAAATGAAGCAACTGGAACTGAGCAAGAAAAATCTAAGGAGCATGAAGACACGATGGCCAAGCCAGTCTCCTGCAAGGACACGGAGCAATTCTCCACCCACAGGGAAAACAACTATCATTGCAGAAAGGACACATTTCAGCTACCTGTCCAGCAGCTTTTTGCCCATGAAGCAGTTCAAGTAAGCCCACCTCCACAGGTGAAGTAATTCTCACTTGCCTCAGGTTGGACATGGCTCTGTGAACTCTCCAGGGCTCAGCACATCAGCTCAATGCAATGGGGAGCTCACATCAAACTCACAGCAAATAGCACTATTGGCTTATGCATCCTCAACTATCCCTAAGTACAAGCCAGAGATTGGGAAATTCTCTTCTCCATTGACTTCATGAATACAGAACATAACCCAGGACATGGGTCATGCATATATTGCAGTCAGTCAGATTTTCTTAATTGTCCATCAGTATACATACATCAAATGAGTACAATTCATTCCCAGCCCTCTCAGCCTCTCATCATAGGAGAGGTACTCCCGTGCTTTCATTGGCTTCGTGGCTCTGCACTGGACTCGCTCCAGTAAGTCCATACCTTTCTTATACTGGAGACACCAGAACTGGACACAAGCAAGATCACCTAGAGTCAGCTGACCATGGATGGAGACTCCACAACCTCTCTGGGAGACCTGTTATAGTGACTGACCAGCCTCAGTAAGAAAAGCTTCCCATCTATCCTAGAGAAGGGCAAGGGAAGGGAAAGAAAAGCATTGGTGATTAATGCTGATAGAGAAAAGCCTGAGAGGTGGGAGAAGGTCCCTTCCCCCTGCTGTGATCCAGCAGCCAGACCCCTCATTTGGTTTCCCTCTCTCTACAAAACTAAGCTGATAATACATCACCTACAACATTTATTCAGCTTTGCTGCCGATTCCATTATTTTGTAATACTAGTAGGAAATTGGAATACCAGGAGAGGGAGGTAAGATTCCCAAGACTCAGTATTCTTTTAAATCTAAGCACTTACCCACATGAAAACTGGTATATGCTATATTACTACCATAATGACTTCTCTACATCCTTACTGTGTTCAGCACTCTGTATTTGCTCCCTGTAACAGCTGGTTATAGGTCCTTTGCCCTGTTCCCCTGAAAGTCCATATTCAGGTGCCTTGTGTTCTCTTTGGGCGGATAATATCTGGGGAAGCATCCAGCTGCATCAAGGCAAGACCTAGGGCCTAATTATGGGCTCACATGCAGGATCCCACTACACTTCTTTCCCCCTCTCACCTTTTTCTCTGCACTCTATACAGGCAAAGCTGCTTCCCAGGCCACATTCAAACAGGGTGCCTCAAACAGAGAGGAACACGAGAAAGTCAGAAGCAACAGTTACAGAGCAGCTCACCAAGAAGATCCCAGTGTACTTTAAATTTCACGTCAGTTTATCAACAATTCACTTGCAATGAATACCTCTGCTTCTCCTACATTTGCACATACCCAGATGAATCAGGAGCATCACACTCCCTAATCCCATCAACATCTTTATTATAAAGTCCAGGAAACAAACAGAGTGATTAAGAAGCTGGGCAGATGGCAATTGAGGTTCCAGTCCACCTAGTTATTTACGCTGCTGCCGTCACCACAGCAACACAGGGCCTCTCGTGGGCAGATCCTGCACTTCCAGTGGAGGTGCCAGATCCCAATCCCAGGACGCAGCTCTGCTCTCCCCCTCACAGGATCTCAGGCATACAGCAGCAGCTCGCAACAGCTTTGGTTGATGGGCATCTTTCTTATACAACAGCTATTCCTCCCAAACACAGCAATAAAACAGGTGGGATTTGCCTGCTGGCCAAATCTACACAAGAAGTTCCCAACTAATGGTTGGAGACTTGGAAATAAGCTCGGGCATTAAGTCCAGCAAACTGTAGGTGCAATTATGAGGAAGCTTGGGAAAGTGCAGAAAGAATTACCATTTAACTGCAAACAGGGCTTCTCTCGTCTGTTGTCACTCACTCTCCGATTTAGCGCTACAGATTAGAAGGAACCCTAATTAGTGTCTTGGAGAAAGACATTTTCCCTGGCAGGATGAACTGTCTAGCAGGAGCAGATAGCATAAGGGACAGAGATAAAAACGTAACACTTACGAGCTGATGTTTATGCTTTCTTAGGCCTTCTTCTATTTGACCTACCTTAAACTTTTAATCCATGCTGTGCTTCTAGATTCTCTTGCCTTGTTATAGACAACATATACATTTTCACGCTACAGATTTAATGAATTCACTATTGAGCCAATGCTAGTAACCCTATCTTTCCCTTTGAAAGTCAGCATTTGGCATTTGCCTTCAGCAAAATATTTTTAGAAGCGTGAAAAAAAGGGAGGTGAAGAAAAAAAAGGTGATTTATTTACTTCAAACATGCTTCCCCCTCCACACCTTTCCAAAGGTTATTTAGCTATAAAAACAAGCAGATCTAATGCAAGAACCCTTCCCTGCTACAGAACCACTGCTCCCATCACACATACCTCTTCCTCTCAAGACAAAACTAATATTCCATGCTTTTATGTACAGACAAGAGGAACTCCAGTGAAAAAGCAGAGTTTTAATTTAAAATTATAATCATCACAAAGACTGTGAGCCTCCTCTGCATCCACCCCCACTCACTTAGCACTGGTGAGAGGAGGAGGAAGTTTTGCCTGGGCACTAAGAGGGTCAACCAGGCTGCTGTCACTCCTGCACTGCCAGCATTGCTGAGGGACTTCACTTTGGAGTAGATCGTTGCCAGCACCACAGAAAACTGGTTGCACCTTCCCCTTCCTTGTACATTCACAGTAGGAGGCTGGCTATATCAGTGTTATAACGTAGTGCTAGATTTCATCTGCATCCTCCAAGCTGAAATCCTCATCTTGGGAACCAAACTTGTGTACCAAATGCTCCCCTTGACAAGGCAGGCCCTGCACAAATATTTGTCAGCCATAACGATATTGCCGCCTTTTGTGCTGCGGGGCTGAGGCAGGGTCAGGACTGCTTCAGAGACTTCTGCTCCTCACATCCCTCCCCCTGCGCCAAGGCTCTGCCGTGTGCAGGGGCTATTCACCAGCCACGCTCATGATAGTTTTGTTTCTCAGTTGACTGACCTTGAAGTCTCTTCTGTGTTTCAAGAAACTGAGCAGTAAAACAGCTAAATAAAGAGAGAGCTCTTAGCACTGCATAAAAAACGTGTTAGACCAGGAAAGACAAATATTTGTACTTCAGTTCCACCACCACCATGGAGATAGGGGGAGGGAAAAAAAGGAAGGAAACAAAGTACACCTGAATTCCATTCTCTAGAATGGAATGGGAACAGGCAGAAGGAGCTGGTCCCAAATTCACACAGCTGAACAGAACCAACATGGCTGCAAACATTAAGCAAAATAAACCAGGCTCCTGTTGACATGAAAGAATCCCTGGACTGATTATTAAATCTGCATTTCCCACAGAGATTACACATCATCTTAAGACTGTGGGGATGTGAATTTAAGGGCAAGGCAGGAGGTTGCAACAACAGTTTGTGCTGCAAGCGAAGGTTTTCCAGGGCCTTACCATGGATTCCTTTCCAAAAGCTCTTGCTAAGCAAAGCCTTTGAGTCACACCAGGGCTCCACCACGCTCTCCGCCACACCCACACGCCAGCCGCTCCTTGCGAGCCCCTTGGGATTATCAGTCCATGTTGCGACAGCGCTTGGTCGTGGGCCCGCCAAGGCACCAGGCCAAGCCCGTGGGCAGGGAACACATCCGGCAGGCAAACACACGGCCTGCTGCTTACAGTGAAAGGCCTCAGCGCAGGGTACGCGTGCAAAAGCCACTGAACTGCTGCTGCACAAGAAAGAGCTGTTCCATTTTAATATAAACCTTGAAATTAGGTGAAGTAGGATTGAGCCAGGTGGACTAGAGCAATCAAGGCAGTGAATGAATACCCCATTAGCACCGTACTCTGCTGATCTTCCCACTGACAGGCAACAGGGGAAGCTGGGACCCTGAAGGAAAATAGACATGAGACAGCGACAGGTTCTGGAGAACCTCTTTTCTGCCGTCTTATGAGATACGAGCACCAGTCCTGGCTGACAACAAAACAAGTGGAGCTCAGAGGACCATTCTCTTTCAGCCTTTCTCTCTCTCTGTGCTCCAATGTCAATAAGTCTTAATCGCCAAAAGCAATCTGTCAAATAACCCCAGCCCACAGTTTTCTTCCAGTATTTCTGCCAAGAGTATTAAATACCCGAAGCAGCATAAGCAAAGAGACAGACTCTGGGTATGTCAAGCACAGCCTCGGACACATTAACGTAATTGCTCCAGGATTAGTATTTTTCATTTGAATGTTTCACTCTGTGCAAATATGCTGTGTGGATTCACAGTCTGCCACAGACTTTCCCAGGAGTTCGCTTGATTGCAACAGTATCTGTGAAGCATAAATGGAAGCAAGACAAATATAAAGCATGATAATGTTTATCTTTTTCCATTTTTGAAATTTTGTCCTCTAACCAATGTCACTAGGGAGTCTCCAAGGCAGCCAGAAAGAGAAACTGGGAGTTGGCATGCTGGATGAAGTAGGTACTTGTTTCTGAACACCCTCAGACTTCAGGAAGACGTTAAAAATAAAAAATCCTTTTTTGAACAGTCAGTTAAGGAACAAACTACTCTGCAATAATTGCATCTTCCTAAACCACAGCAGCTGGAACTCTGGGCCAGGCCAACCCTTGAAACAAAAAGGTTTATAACCTTTCCAAATTTGCTGTAACTCCAAGCTCCTGGCAGTAACTCTGGGGATTGCTGTCAGAACATAGATACCTGGTTCCTTCTTGGCTCTCAAGTTCTTCACTTCAGTAACACTCTGGATGTGGATTGAATTATGTCTTATAATTCATTATGTCTTTTTTTTTTTTAAACAATTTTTCATTTATTTTAAACTACACTGAAGTAGCTATTTCTATGCTGAAAGAAAATCATCAGTGTAAAAAAGTAAGGAAGGTTGTTTCTTAAATCCTCTGTGGTTCTCCGAGTATGCACAGCACGAAATTGTGTTTGCTTATGCAAATGTACTAAACTGTATTTTCAAACTGAGCAGATGGCACAGCCTTGCAATATACCTTTTACAGTCTGCACTTCGATTCCTTAAATATCCCCTGAAATAGCAGAGGAGGTCCATACAGGAAAAGCACACCTCCCTACCAACAACTTCTGCACAAGTTATTTGAGGACATTTCAGCCTCTACTTACAATGCAAATGTATAATAAATTGCTGCACTGTTCTTGGAAAGAGTTCAAACTGGGGAGAGGCATTTTGATGAAGTTAGTCTTATTCAGAATTTGTTTTCTTTTTTAATCTAAACATCTTGGGGGTGGGGAGGGAACAACAAAACCTGATCAGCTTTGATTTTAAACATGACAGCCCAACAAGAAGAGAATGACTAAGATTTAGAACAACATTGAAATTCAAAGGAGATGCTTTAGTTCAAGGACAAGTTATCGAGCTTGACAGCATTAGCTTACACATTAGAAATAAAAATAAAATTCTTGCCAGCACCGCAGACACCATCTGAAGGTCTGCAGGCTACCCTGCAAGAAACCAGAGCAGCCTTCCGTTTTCTTCTCTAAAGCCTGCAAACTGATAGCCTCTGTCAAGATGTACTCCTTTTTGCCTCCCAGGTAGGGAAAACCACAAAGTGCAAAATCCTAGAAAGATAAAGAATAATTTCAGTTTGAGGGGATCTCAGTCGCTCCTATTCCCAGCCCAAAGCAAAGCTGCCTCCCACACCATTATTTTACTTAAGATACCCACTTTTGTCAGAGAGTTTTCAAGACTGTATTTTCTGATGGAAAAAACAACAGTCAAGTTTGTGTTTTTAGTAGATCTCCATACCATTTCTCTCATTGTTTACTTTTGTTTTCCCCTGTAAGAGCTTTTTGTGTGACCCTGGGCAGGGTGAGGAGAGTTCAAGAGAACACACTGAGAAGCAGCAAGCACATTCCAAGTGCTGTGTGCTCTACACTGCCTACGTTGTCACGTCTGAGGGTTGGCTGTTTTCTTTAAGAAATATAAATTATACACAGAAGTTACTCCAAAGGGATTCTGTTGAACCTTGCTTGGCTTCAGACATCATATTCTATAATTTGCTTTGATTTTTTTTGGATTTGACATTGTGCCTACATTCCTGTCTCATAAGGCATTTACTATTAGGTTCCAGAAATGGTGTGCTGAGGCTATTCCAGTGTCCTGTGGTGAACAAACTAGAGCCAGCAACTAAAGAGCAATAGTGTTCAGGCCCTGGAGATCCTGCAATAACAGCAGCTCTACTGACACCAGGAGATTTCATGCAAGCATTTGTAGTATTCCCAATTTCTTTGATTTTTACCTGCATCTTTGTGGCTAAACTGGTGGGCTTCCACTCCGCATTAAGGAAAGACAGAACTTAACCTGTTGTCCTCACTATAGCTCAGGCTCAGCCTTCTCCAAACAGTAGAATAAAGTTTTATTGCATGCACGGTGCAGCTGTGGACTGAAAGCTGGGCTGGAGCCAAGACTAACATTATGGAGAACACGTGCAGGACACCATGGGAATACTTTGAGGAAGCTTAGTTCCACCGTGAAGGGTCCTACATGAGAAACCTAAAGCCAGCTTAGAAGCAAGAGGTGAAAAAATTGCTCCTGGAGTTGTTATAATAGACATGGGTGCTGCTGGAGTGGGACCTACACTAGCATGTCAAACAGCAGAGAACAGCAAACACAGATTTGATCACTGCCGCTTATTAAACCAGGCTGCCCCGTGTAGCAGATCAAGGAGTTTCCCTGCAGCTAGGACAGATGGCTTTGGCCTGAGCAAGTGACTCATCACACAATTCCAGAGGAACATATGGGTGAATTCCCATTCTGGCTTCTTGCCTGGAGGAAAGCAAGTGCAACTACCATCCACACCTAGGAAACAAGAGACCAATTCACTACAGGTCAGAGGAACACAACTCCATCATGCTCTTCGGCTGGAAAAGGCACTTGGTCACAAAATTTAAGGCATGTAATTGGAAGACTTCTGATCTTCTTGCTAGTGTTGATACCACTCTTCCTTTACGACAGTCAACTTTTTCCTATCTGCAATTAGGAAAAAACAAAGGGTAATGATGTTAGGAACCCTCCCTGGTAGCACACAACCTCTCATAACTGAGGGCAATTTTTTACCCATCACTCCTCAGATAGACTTCACAGACAAGACACTCACTCCAGGGCTACATGTCCTCACACTGCACAACTGCTCAGCAGAGAAGCCACAACTTAATCTACTGCCAATCACAATTTATGGTAAACTGGGCCATGTGGGAACTGAGACTGAGGCTCTGTTCCTAGTCCTGGCAAGGGAGGAGGAGGGAAATAGCACCCACTCTTACTCTTAAAATAGGTGCAGCCCACTGCTCAGCTTTGGAGCTCATTGCAACCAACACGTACTGCATGAATGTCCAAGAGCCGTGTCTGGATTGCAGCAGCTTTGCCTACAAATGGAAAGTTGGAAACTTGTTCTCTCAAGAGATACTTGGTTTTCTAAATACAGTCCAGGTATTTCCCAAATCACACATTCAGCTGACCTGAGCTCCAATTAGGAAAAAGAACTTCTCTTGTCTTCCTCCTCGTGATATTCTCCTGGACCACTTACAGTTTGGTACAGGACATACCAACATGCACAATATTAGTGTAATTTGTGTTTTCACCAAATTAACCATTAGCAACCGCCAGATCTTACAGTGCTGGAAAGTCTCATTCACTTTGAATTCCTTCAGTACTCACACACACACTATTCTTTTTGAAAACCCTTGTATTACTGCAAACACAGAACTAAGCAGATTCTCTTACTTGTCACATAAAGCCTTCTCCAGTCAACAGTAAATCCAGCAGAAACATTCTACAGCACTTTTTCAGTCTTCTTGGCAGGAGCACATTGCACAGGCAGCTCCAGCATACCAGCAAAAGCCTCCTTGCTGTCTCCCTCCCAAGTAGGGACATGCTGAATATGTGGAATTAGTGTGTTATTTTTTTACCCCCCATCCTGGATGCCTCCAGTGTAAATAATCCTAAAATAAAATAATCCTGTTTGCCCAACTAATTGTTCACCAGATATTGTTCACTTCTAACTGCACATCTGCCTTTGCTGTTAGAGCATGAGGGCATAGCAACAAGTGACATAGCTGGGTTTATTACACTGTATTTTTTACACTCAGAGGTAAACATTAAACAAACAGCGGGGGGGGGGGGCAGGATTTCAAAGAGCAGCTAGAAGGAAGAAAAGGGAATTCAAAAAGCAGTAAGACTACCCCACTACAAATCAAGAGTTTCTATCACAAGGAAGGAGTTTGTCATGTCCCTTTGTTCACAGGCCAACTCTAGAAGACCCTTGCAGCAGAGGTGGCTGTGCTTCTCCTCAGCACAGCTTTACTTTCAGAGTTCCACCTCAGCAATTAAGGCCTAAATCCTAGTACATAAAAGACTGTCAGCTCTCCTGCCTCAAGACAACAAGGCAAAGTGTTTCTGCACAGCACATAGGAAGGTTTTTCTCTGTCCACAGACAGAGAGAAGAGACCTGGCAATGTATATACCCATAGAAGCTTCAGCTAGGTGATTTGGTCAGCATATAAATATTGTCATTTTCATTTTACCCACACGTTGCACAGAAAGGAAGCCACGTCTCAAAGCAGCTCTGCTGCAGAGCCCTGAGTTGTGGTTTCTTCACCTTGTATGTATCTGCTTGTGAGTAGTCTCATGGGACTCGCTTTTTCCCTCCCATCTTGCATGCACCCCCGTATCCCAAGGAGTAGGGATGATGATGTGAATGAAGAACATCCTCTGAGATCAGGCAAGCACAACACTTCTCAGAAAGCAGCACGTCTCTAAAGCACCAAACAGGAGAAAAGGTCTTGTTCCCTCCTTTCTCTCATCCATCATTCAAGCACTGCTCTATTCAGCTGCATTTTCAGATGTGCCTGTGCAGCCATAGCACATGAGTAACCAGAACATTTACAGAGGGCTGATGGATCACAAGCCAGCCCTCACATTTTGTCCTTGTCCCCAAGTTTTCCCTTGCTTTGTAGGCCTGGACTCATGAGAGAGAGCAGTAGAGGGGAAAACAGCAGAACTCACAGCATCATGAAAAATTCCTGTTTTCAGAGCCAGATCACTCCAGACCTGACTTTGTTTCAGAGGGGAAAGCAATTAAACTTATCCACTGCAGCCCTTCCATATGGGAAATGCTCTTTTTATTCAATTAGCTTTCCTGTAACTAAGCTTAATCGCCCATGTGGTATCTGCCTTGAGTTATCAGAGGCTTCTGGCTAAACTGCCATCAGCACAGAGACAGGAAGAGACCAAAAAGACCAGGAAGAGTGGAGAGCTCAAAAGTGGCAGGCAACCGGCAAACACTGGCTGGCATTCCCTCACTAGGAGTTCAAGGCTAAAGACTGTAGCAAAAGGCAAGGACTAAGACACTGAGTTTTTGCAGGACTTGCACTCCTTCACAAGACCCAACACCAAGAAGACAGCATGTCCCTAAACATCTTCCCAACTCTTGCATAAGAAAACCCTGCCCACAAGAACTTGGTCCCAGATTAAAGCCAAGATTTCCACTAGCAAGCTTCTAAATCTTGAGCAATTCTCAACAACAGGGAGATGCAGGACCACCAGGACAGCTCAACCTTTGACCATGCCGGTAAGAGGAGACCCAGTGATGTTCGCCTCTCATGGGTTCAGGGCTGCAGTTCAAACACCCTGCCATGGGCAGGGAGATATCTTCACTACATCAGTTTGCTCAAAGCCCTATCCAACCTGACTATGAACACTCCCAATGATGTGTATCCACAACTTCTCTGGGCAACCTGTTGCAGTGTCTCACCATAAAAGAAGTTTCTTCCTTATGTCCTACCCAAATCTACAGTCTTTCAGTTCAAAACTGTTGCCCTATCTCCTGTCCTTACAGAACACTGTAGAAAGCTTTTCCTGATCATTTTTATAAGCTTTTTTATACCGAAAGGCCATAATAAGGTCTCTCTGGAGCCTTCTCTATCCTCAGAATCTGTTCTAGGCATCCCTCATCAGAAAACTTCCTATGAAAGTGCATCTTTATTTATTTAAAGAGGTTTTGTCTTCCAAGCATTTTTTCCTAACAGGAGCTGGTTGCATGGCCCTCTAAGCATATTCATGGAAGTGCTTGGTGAGTTCTGCATTGAAAAAAATATTAAATCTCAAACCTGAATTTTCCCTTCTTAGATATGCTTTTGCCTATATCTCTGCAGAGATTTCATGTTCCAGCACACAGGACAATGGAGATTAGTCCATTAAAGTAACTGCTTAAGCAAGGCAGTAGTCTGTACTGAGCGGTCTGTACTTCACAGCCACAGGAACAACTTAGTGTCTAGAAGCAGCCCTAAAGTTGCATTTAGGTACCTGCAAACACCACTGAACAGCCATGTGCTTCCTCCCTGCCTCCTCCCACTGTGCTTTCACTGTAGTTCTCCAGGAGAGAAAGCTTTTTTTGCAGAAGGTGTCCAGGAAAAACACACAGCTTCAAAGAGCTCATTAAATTGAAGGAACCAGATTAATTTCAACTGAAGTCAGTACTCATGCTCTCTCTGCTAACACACCCCAGACCTGCTAATAGGTCCTCATCATAATACCCAATACTTGTAACACTTGAAGAATCCTAACTTACACCATGACCAGCTTCCAACAGGAGGCTCAAGCCCAAAGTGCAATTTTGACCTCCTGGGATCATTGGTGACACCCAAGAGTTAAATAAGGCTGGGCTTCATTGCATCACAGCCCAGACACACAACTGCTGCCCCATAAATACCAGGTGCATTTTATTACATAGTACATAGTGTGGGAGAAAGCCATGGTTTCCATTTCCTATTGTTCTGTGCAACTGAGGACAGGAGGGAAGATTTATCTACCCAGTTCACCATCTTTTGGTACATCAGATCATCTTACTCAGCAATTACCGCCCAATCCAAACAACGGGGGCAGAGTTGCCAAGGTACCACTTAGCTATTTGAGATAAACACGACACAAAAAGTGGGGAGGGGGGAACCCGCAATAACTGGGTATACATAAATGACAGGTTTCTTTCCACCATCAAACAGCCATGGATGGCCCTGGCCACGCTGCCCTGCAGCCTCCTCACGACACACCTCACCTGCACAGCCCTGCCTCACCTCCCAGGCTACCAGGGGAGAGCACCCTGATCCTAAGGAAATGCACAGTGGGGAAAGCGGCTTTTATGAAGGCTTATTAAGTGCACACACACACACCCTTTTTTTTTTGGTCGTTTGGTTTTTTTGTGGGTTTTGTGTTGGGGTTTTAAAATTATTTTTAATGTAGGACTATTATCCTCACAATTGCCTTTTAGGCTTTAAACCCATTCTGCTGCTGCTAAAAGTGCCGGATATCAGACCTCCCTTCGGGGGTGGGGGGCACGAAACCACCTGCCCACCCCGCAGCTCCTGGGACGCCGGCAAGCCTCCCAGCCCGCAGCCCCGGGGAGCCCTGTCCGCGCCGGGGAAGGTGGAAGGGAAGCCGCAGGTGCACTGCGGCTCCCGACCACGGCGGCAGCGGGAGGATGCGGGCAGGACACACGGAGAGCCCGGCCCGCTCCCGCACAGCGGCGGAGCCGCAGCAGCGCCGGCAGCACCCCGGCACGCACCCCCCACCCGGGAAGGCGAGGGGGGCACGGTGCTCGCCCAGCCGCGGGGAACCCGGCGCTCCGGGGGTCGCTCCTACCTGCCCGGGCTCGCTGCGGTAGGCGAAGGCGTAGACCCGCTCCGCGCTGATGTTCACGGCGCCCCGGTAGACGCGGCCGAAGGCGCCGGGAGCGGGGTTGTCCCCGGGGCCGCCCCCCGCTGCCGCCGCTGCCGCCCAGAGCAGGGCGCAGAGCAGAGCCCCGGGGGCCGGGGCTGCCCTCCCGGCCATGGGCTCCTTCCTGCCGGCCCCGCGGGGCGCCCGGACTGTGTGTCTCCGGCAGGGCGGCCGGCGAGGCGCTTTATCTGCGATTTAAATAAATAGCTCGGCGACACGGACGGGAGGCGGCGGGGGCAGCCCCGCACACCCCCGCCCCTCGCCCGGGGGCCGCCGGGCAACTTTCTCCGGGGAAAGACCCTCAGCCGGCCGGCGGGGCGGAGAGGGGAGGGGAGGGGAAGGGAGGCCGGCCGGCGGGCTGGCCAGCCCAGGGGAGGAGGGTCTCCTCTCTGTGACCGGCCCCAAATTCTGAGCCCGGCGTAGCAGCCGATTGTCAGGGACACGCTGGCATTGTCAGGCACATGGGGATCAGCATCGGCAGGGCTTCAACACTCCCTGCCCACCGCATTAGGGCGTCCTCGCCCTGCACTCTGCCGGCTTGCTGGAGCTGCAGCTCGCACCTGCAATCCTGTATGGGGCGCTGCCCAACCTTTATTTTTGGCTTCTCATAACTTTGGGATAAATGCTCTCGTCTTTTACTTCAGCCTAGAGGTGCGAAAGGCAGCAGCAAATGTAATTTCATTAATCTGAAAATGGCTTGGTTACATCTATTCTTTGCGTCATCCATGGAACTGGCTGCAAACAATACTGTGATGCTCTTAGCCTTTCCAGCAAGATGAGAGCAATACTGTTGGGCTGTGAAAAGGCAAGGGATCTCTCTCTCACAGCTTAACCCTCCTATGGTCCTCTGTTGAAAACACACCTAGGAAATGTGTCAGATCCCATGGTGTAGGGATGCACTTTTAAGTCAGAAAATAGTGTTACTTATGAAGCAATCAGAAGGGTTTTTCAGGAGCCACAGTTTTATAAAGTCAGCCTTGCCATCTCCAAGTGCAGTGACTCTGGCCCCAGAAGCTTTCCACAACTTGTGGGTTTTGTTTCCAAGGCTGAGAGATTTCCTGGGGGGTCACTTGTTGTCTTTGGAGGAAAAGTTGCAAAGCTCAGCAAAACGAGCCAGCATGCCTTGTGCTGCCGTTCTGATCTCCGGGCCCTTGAGTGATTTCTGCCAAGAGAAAAAAACTAAACAATTGTCAGTGAGTTCTGTTCATCTTGAAGCAAAGTTCAAGTCACCCTGCCTTTAATCAGAGTCCCAAGGAGTATCATTAAGGGTAAAATAAACCACTTGTGATCTGCTGGAAGATGGACACGCCAGCACAAAGATTTTGCCTTTCAGCCTTGAGTATCAGCTCTGCAGACCAAGAGACTTTGTGACTCTATCTTGCCTCTTAACAGGACTTGGCGCGACCTGTCCTGGGGGACTTCAAACAGTGGTGGCACTGGGGGACTTGTGGCTTCCCCTCCCTACCCTGTAGAGTCCAGAGCTCCTGAACCCTAGAGCTCCTTTCTCACTCACTGCTCTTTGCAGACGCACAGGTCCCTCTGCCAGGGCCATCAGCCCCCTAGCATGTGCTGGAGGTAGGACATTAGAAAACTCAACTTCTCCCAGAGAGGAGACTTCAGGCAACAGGAGGAGGTGCAGCAAAGCAAAAGCATAGAAGGGCCATGCCTGGTTGCTCAGAGCAACGTGACTGATGGCACAAAGATGGTGTTCTGCAAACCAAGGTGGCTGTGGCAGCTGCAAATAATTTTTGTGTCATTTGGTGTTATGCATATTTCAGATTGGGATATCAGTGCATTGTCCCTCTCTAGATGTGTTGTTTTCTTGGCAAAAAAAGTGGCTCTTCATATAGTCCACATTTTCCAATGCAGAGTTATGTTATTCTTAAAGTGCTTTCCTTGAATGGATGTACATTATTGTATCTTACCAAAGACTACACATTTTCCCTCATTTTTAATTTGAGAATTCAAGTTTTCCAAGTGTCATACTTTGTTCTTATCTTAATTTCATCTCACTATTTTGAGGCTCTTTCTGTGATTCAGCAATGGTAAACTTTTGTTCAAATCTTTGCCTCCAAGGTGCGGTACTGCCCACCTTGGTGCTATTTGCAGAAGTTTGAAGTCAAAGGTCAACTCCACCATTCAAGTTGCTAATGAAAGTAAACAATCCTAGCAGACAGATCAGATCTCTTAGTTTGATATAGCTTCCTACTGACAGGAAAATATCCACTGTACCAGTTTGGGAATTGCTTTTAAATCACACACTCCTCTCATACCATTCTGAGACGAATTTGCCTTTATGAGAGTGGTGTTCAAGACAATGTCAAAAGCCCTACTAAGTCAAAACATGTTTCACCTATTCCTTTCAGCACTTACTAAATCAGTTATCTTGGCAAAGAAATAAATTAGGTTAGTTTGACATGATTTGTTCTGGACAAACACACAGTGCCTGCTGCTCATCACTTTATTGTTATTTAGTTGCTTGCACACTGATTGCTGAACAGCTTGTTTCATTATCTTTCCAGATAACAAATGGAGGTTGGCTGGCTTATAACACTTCACTCAGACCCTTTTATAAGGATGAATAGCACATTTTCCCTTTTCATTATACCTGGATCTTGTTCTTGAAGGGCAGCATGTATTTGGGAAGAAAGAACCAATCCCTCTAAGAGACAGTATTCTCATCCAGATAGACCATGGATCTGAGTCAGTGGAAGTGATCTACGCTTGTATGTGCCACAGCACTCTGGCATCAGGAGCCAGCAAGGGCTAGATGCTCCCTGAGGGACAGGGATCCGAGTGCCATAACACAGCCAGAAGAGCAGGGACCTCACTGGCCAGGGCCCCATCCACAGGATCTGAGCAAGGCAAGCAGGGTGGGCCTGGATATGGAATCAACAGAGTCCAGATTGGAGGACAAGTCAATAGCAATGGGAGAGGTCTGAGGTCACCGTAAGTTAGTGACTTGGGTCTGGTGATGGCAGTCAGGGACAGATACAGTCCCAGCAGCAGCAGGCAAGTCCCCAACAGCGAGGCAGATCTGAGGTCTGGCCAGGAAGCTGGTCAGTGGGCCCGGGCCAAAGGGATACCGACAGGGCTGCCACACAGCTGTAGCTCCAGCTCAAGCAGAGGCAAGGACCAGAGCCTCACCTGAAATGCAGCTCCCCTGTGAGGGGCAAGAAAGCCCTTACTGAAGCCTCTCCACAGCCCTGATGCCAAAGTCACTGGAGGGAAGAGGGTCAGCTGTGCTGTCTGTGGGCCCAGGGTGCAAGACCTCCAGAAAAAGGGATGATGCTCTTGGGGCCCTTGTCTCTGGCTGTGTGGAGGGCACGTATTTTATAATAGGACCCATTTTTCCAGTATAAACAAAGCCCAGGGTTGTGAGCGTCTCAAGGGAAGGAGGAACTGTGCTGGATGAGAGGCTCACAAGACTGTGGTTTTGAGTTTTTTGTTGTTTATTTTTTTTTTCTCTAAAGCACAAAAGCAGAAAATCTCATTGCTGTTGGGAACAAAATAATAAAAAAGCCCCAAACCAGTAAAGAAATTACATTTCCCCTGGTAACCATGGCTGCAAAAATATCCAGGATAGAGGAAATTACAAAGGAATTCCCTAAATCATACTAACTTAGAAAGGGAAAGAGTATAAATGTATAACAAACAAAATTGTTTGGAAACCTGATGATTTAAAATTACTGTTTGCATATGTAGTCTCTGTCTTATGTAAGCTCCTCTGTGAGTTAATAGATGCTGTAGATGCTCAGCTGGCTTCTGCAGAGATAATGCCACATTTTCAGACTGCTGAAAATGCAGTGTGAAAAATAACAAGAAGTGAAATGTAGACACGCTTTAAAGATGTCTGATAGAACCTGCTCCGACTTTTCTTATCATTGGCCAAAGTGTTTGAGAATAGGCTGCTTGAATGAGAAGTGCCTCTGGCTTGTATTATATTTGCTTGTATTAAGTATTTAACATTCAAATTTGATTGTAATTAATAATAGCAGAGAGGTTTAAGAGGTTTCAAAATAGGTGATGTAATGATGCTATTATACCTTTATTGTTTTTTTCTTCAGTAGACCTTGTTCTTCAAGACAATTTAGGGCCATGTTAGGAGAGAATTCCAAATGTGCCCTTGATTTATACTTTCGGCTTCCAAATATCCAGACCAATACAGATTAATGAATTGCCTCGCATGGATTTCTCTTCCCATAGGCTGAACTCTGATGTTCACTTTCAGGTGCATGTGGTACCTATGTTGAGTGTCTAGATGGAAACTGAAGTCCAGGTGCAACCTTCTACATTTGCAGCACTTCATTAGAGGCAATTGCTGAGAGTGTTTCTCTGATGCTTTTTTCCCCCCTCATGATTTCAATCTTCTTGTATCACATGCAAAACAATTCTTTCCCTCAGTACATTAACCATTACCATCTGCACCTTCAGATGAATATTTTTGCAGTGATGCTGGTAAAGCCAGAATTACATTGATGGGGACCTTAAGTACCAGGAAATCTTGGTGAAAGGGGAAAAGTTTTGAATGAAAAGTTGATAAACCCTATGCCTTCACTTTCCAGCTCCCAAAGACAAAAGATTATGCTCACACTGTAAGACAAAGTGTTAACTCTGACCCTTAGGAGGAATCACATCATCTTCACCTGTGTGCTAGGGAAGCAGAAGATCTGTTGCACGTTCTGGGGTAGGTCTATGGGGAATATATTGCACCCGTGTATAAGCTAAAGAACTCGTTTCAGAACTATCAGTTGCTTTATGAAAACCAGAAATTCCTTGTTGGTAGGGAGGTATGCCTTTCCTCGGTGGCACAGCTAACGAGATCTGTTTGTTAAATTTAAACAAGAGTCACTCTTCAATTTCGTATCACCTTAAATTCATGGTTTGTGCGACATTCTGTTCTGAACCACCCGAAACATCATCTGAAATACATTTTCGCATGGGGAAATTCCCAAGGCTTCCTCAGAGGGACATCGAAATATGTCTTGGGAGGGTATTTGCAGCGAGGAGGGATAATAGTGAAATGAGCGAGTAGAAAAATTAAGGTGAGGCGAGAAAGAAGACGCGTGACAATGCCAGAAGCAGTTCACGTGGAGTGGGCTGGAGCGGCCAAGGCACTGCTTTACTTG
>VZTE01001197.1:1078845-1093848 GCA_013397775.1 Eulacestoma nigropectus
CCGCGCCGCCGGCAGGAAGGGCCCCAGGAAGGCGGCGGTGGCGGCCAGGCGGGGCTGGGATGTAAGTGCTCCCCGCTCCAGGCTGCCGGGCGGCCTCCGCTGGGAGAAGGGCCCGGGAGCCTCCGTGCCCACGGCCGGGGGAGCCACCGCCCTCCGTAGGGGCTGCCCCGAGGAGATCCCCGGGTTGCGTGGGGGTTCGGGCGGGCAGACACGCCATGTGCCAGGGGGACATGGCCCCTCTGGTTTCCTTGGCCCTGCTGGAGGCCAGGCCTCCTGCATCGCCTGGGGGAAGAGCGCGCCCAGGCTTGGTGGCGGTGTCATTTTTGGTGGCTGCCTCGCCGAGGGTGGAACGCTCTGCAGCGCCATAAAAGTGCACCGCAGTGTACTGTCACGCTAATTATATTGTAATTTAAAAGTTGTTTGGTTTTTTTTTTTTTTTAAATAAATCTTCTAAAAGAACCAGAACAGTTTGCCCTCCGTTATAACTTTTGACGTGTTCCCTGGTTCCTGTTCGCAGAGTACCGTCCATGACTTGACAGTGCACCGTGCAACTCCTGACGATATTGTAAGTTCAATAGCAATCACTGCTCTGTCCCTGTGGCAAGGACATTTAGCTGGTTGTCTGACATAAAAAGTGCTTACCATGCATATGGGGATATTTTCTGCCAATGTTTAATCTCCTTTTTAAGCTTCTGAACATGCTGGCTCTTTAGTACTAGTTTTTTGTTTATGACATTGAGCATCCCCAGGTGTGGCAGTTGGTGTTTTTTAGTTTTCTGTTCCCCTGGGAAACAGTTGCTGCAGTTTTTATTTCAATAAACTGCATGCCATCATAAAAGCGTAAAAACTTAAATACATGAAAGCTCAGTGGATTGGTTGAAGGTCTCATCTCTGCTGGGAAGGACTGAAAGATGTGCTTTATCTGAGGAGCCTCTCTAATTCTGAAAATACTCAATTTTCATTTAAGCAATTTAACACAATTTCTTTATAATGAGTGATCTATTCATTGCAAAGTATGTGAATTCCATTTACATTTTCTTGGTAGCACTAATTACCAGTATGGAAGAGGCAGTTTGAGCTATTGTTACAAGTTTGGCAGATTTGTCTGGACAAATGGTCACAGTAGCAGAGAGAGACTTGATTCTACAAGTGTTTGGCTTGATAGCTTCTAGAGACTTTAGCAAGCACCTCACACATTTAATTTCTTTAATTTGTATTTAAACTATTTTTTAAGTATATATCTCATTGTTAGAAGAAGAGAAACACTATGTCTGGTGACTGACAGTATTCAATCAGGAAAAGGCATTATGTCTTTTTATGCACCTTATAGGTGGTCGTGTTTGGGTTTTGCCTCCCTTTATAGCTGATAAAACTCTTGCTGAGTAAGAGGTGTAGGGCAGGTGGAAACTGAGACTTTCCCTATTCACCTTTGGAGCTTCTTTAAACTTGGATGGTACTGGTGGCCTTTTACACTTGTGGATGTTTGTGATGCTGTCATTGGTACTACCATGAAGTTAACATAAATAATGTTCAGTGTGTGAATGATAAAATCAAGAGGAGCTTGTTAGCACTGTCCTGCAAATTTTGCCTGAGATTGATTTTTGAAACGGTTTCTTTTATGTTTCCATAGCTGCGTCGCCGTGAAATACACAAATCAAAAAACAAAGCACTGGCACATCTGGAACTCCAAGAGAAAGCACTGAACAGAAAATGGAAGAAGCAAAAGCAACTGGATTTGGATTCCTTGGAGAAAAGGAAATTGGCTCTGATGCGAGAGGTGAGAGCTAAATTTGCACTTGCAGCCTGCTGCGGGTGATCTGCAGCAGTATTGGAAAAGTGCTCTTGCACGTAGAGCAGCAGTTGCTTCTCTTGTTGGATAACTTAATTTTGTATATGCATACACTCTGTGTGCTGCATGTGTGCTGTGATTGGAGCAGACTGCCTGAGATACCAACTGTTACGTTTAGTTGCTCATTTGACCCATGTTGCCTCGCTATGCCCTCTGTAATTCTGCAGGCCTCTTTTCGTCTGAACAGGAACTGTTTGCAGAGTTCAACTGTTGTAAAAAGTTTTTGTGTTCTTTGGGTTCTCACTGCCAGCTTGCCTTTTCTTCCTCATGTCTAGCATTTTTCTTTGATGCAAACACGAACATTTTCTGGGAGGGACGCTGCTTATTTAAACAGAGAAAGTGCAGAGTCAAGGGGGCTGAAAGCGTGAGGCAAGAAGTTGGTAAGGGAGGAACGTTGACACAACCAAGATTGATGAGCTGTGGCTGACAAGCTTCTCATCTGAGGATTGAAAATCTTGTTCTCTCAGCATTCTTAAGCACTCTGACTGTAAATATATTATTTAGTTTGCTTTTGAATATTGAACTGTAGCAGTAAACCTAAGCCTAGTTAACAGAGAGAGTAGCTGTCACTGGAAAGTGGTGGTAGATCTCCTTCTGTTTCACATGGCAGGTCACTCCTTGCCGTGTGTCATGAAAACTAATCTGAAAATTAGCTTTCAGACCTCTGCACTTGAACAGACTGAGAATTGTTCTTGTTGGTAAAGAACGGTGACGAACAATGTTCACCTAGCAGTTAAAATAAACATGATCTGGTAGTTCTGTAAATGTGCAGTGGATTAACCATCACAAACTTCATTGTTTTGTCTTTCGTAATTTTTCAGAAGTCTCTTTCTGATCTCTGAGAACATTCAAGCATAGACAAACAAATGGAAGTATTTAGAATGAAGATCACCGCTTAGTTTTCTGTTTGACCCCCGTTTCTCTGCAATCACATTAGAATTTTTATGTTACGGATATTTCACTAATCAAGCCTCAGACTTTGACTTTTGTTACTTTGGTACTTTTCTGCCAAGTGCATTTCAGCTGAGTATTCAAAAAAACCCCTGTGGACCTCTAAATGAGTTTCCCTAATGTAATAGCAGCCTAGTTTCAACAATACTTTCATGCAGAAATAAATTATGTGTCACAAAAGGTAGATTAGACCACCCTTTCTAAGATTTGCCTGGGCTGCCTATTATGTGACTTCATTCTTTTGTAGATGTGAAACTCATGTTTGGGAAATAGTCTTCTGTATTTGTTGCTGTTTCTAATGAAAATGCGCAAATCTCAATTCCTCCTGAGTGGCTTTGCCCTTTATATTTAAGAGATTACTTTGTTCAGTTTACTCTGTGTCTACTTCTGAATCAGAGAAAAGGAGGACAACAGGAAATGATGCCAGGCAAGATGAAATACATCTGGCTGTTGCTGTTTGAAACATGGGCATCCTCTTGTGAGTAGAGAAAAACAAAATAAATAGAGGAAAGTTACCATTTCCATCTCTCCCTAGCTTAAATCTTGTTAATTGCCAGGTCCTGTTGTTCAGAGTAACTGTGGAAACTGTGTCTCTCAGTAGAGCACAGCCACTGCCAATTGTTTCCTTGTCTCTGTTACCTTGGTGATCTTTTTCTTTTATTGCTGTGAGTGTAACTTTCTAAGCTGCTTGAATCCTGCTCAACTGCAAAAGACTCGGAGACAAAAGCTAAGAAGGTGCTGCTATTAGTGTTGTTTCTCTTGTAGTTGTGTGTTGAACAGAAAGATTTTACAAAAGAGTTACAAAATGGATAAGCAAAATTTTAGTATTTTGGGGATTTGTCTGCCTAAAAATCTGAATGAAAAAATACTGTAAGTTCACCTCTGTGACTGGGGACTCTGAATGTGTAGGTACCACACTGATTGGTCCTGTAACAGCTTATTTTTTAAATAATGTTAATCTATTGTACCAAAGGATAGGGCTAAATGGATTATTGTAGTGGGGAGATTTTAGGATGACTCCAGTTCTTATTTTTCTTTGATAACCATCTGAAACAGGAGGGAAGGTGATTTTTAATGAAATTCATAGGTGATGCTAAACTGGTACAAAGTACACTGCTCGGTGAATTTGTCCAGGGCATGTAAATGGGCCTAAAGGGGTTACAAGATGATAGCAGTTTTTCTACTCATCACAAGCAACTGTGAGCTAATCTACCTTGGGAGGAATGCTCTAAAAATGTTCATAACGTGTTCAGTGGGAGGGTAGAGCTTAGGAACCTGCTGATGCCAAAAAAGATCTAGTGAGGAGGGTAAAAACAAACTAAGTATCAGTATCAGTATAATTTTTGTCTGATTAAACACATCACTCTAATTTTAATTGCCTCAGGGAAAGGAGTCATATAAACTTTTTTTCCTTTTTTTCTTTCTGTATTTTTTTTTTCTTCTGCCAATCTGGTATAATAACTTTGTCTAAGAACCTGTATTGTTTTGATGTCAGATGGCTAAATGGAAAGACTAGATTTAGTTTGTATCAGATATGAAAATTGAATAGCGATCTGGAAAAGGAGATACATGAAGTGATTGAAAGATGAATATTCACTAAATGATTATGAGAAGTCTTAATTTCTTGCAGTCTAATGCAAGCTCAGAAGACTAGAAAAACATGGAAACTCAGATATGTAGGGAAACTCTGTGATGTAACAAAATATGTAGTAAAATAGGGGGTTGAGGAGAAACAAGTGAAATGCCATTGCCTAGAGTGTTTTGTATGAGGCTAAATGTAAGCCAGCAAACTTAGCAATAGACATTGAAAGGAGCTCTGGAGATAATGACATAGAGTACTCTGAAACTGTTGCAAAACAGTCTCTCTTATGATTCCTGGGGGAGCAAAAATTGTCACTCAGTTTTCAAATTTTGAGTAGGAGGGCGTACATGAGCCTTTTCTGGGGGGTCTTCTAAAGTACTTGCAATCTCTGGATCAATTTGATGAACCATGATGAAGTGGAAGTCACTTACACATCTACTCTCAGGTGTTCGAGAATAACTACCTTCTCCCCAGGTTGTGGGATATAATTTTACTAGTTTTCCATTTCCAGCTCTGTGAATGAAACCAGTAGTCAGTGAGGAGTTTTGAATTGTGTTCTGCTTACAAAGCCACATCCCCAGTCAGCTCCATTTGGCTCACCATAGCTGGCTGCCTCTTGCTTTGCACTCCAGGACATGCTTCCTTAGGAGGCACTTGTGATGGACTTCAAATACTAGAGAGAGACTTTGGGAGAAACTATTTTAATACAGAAGCCATATCTTCTGGAGATTCCCAGAACGTCTTCTGATGCCAGATGTGGTCAGCTGTGTTTACCTCTGCTGGAACATTTGGTGGTATGTGGCTTAAGTTTTAGGTAGGATTTTCAGGAGCCAAGACTGAAGGAAACAAGTCTGCTTGAATTCTTTTGAATCTAATCAAAAAGTACATGTTTTGGGTGTCAGATGTAGGTAAGTGTTCTATGACTTAACATTGAGATCAAATGATTTGAGGATGCATACTGAATTTTTTTTAATTGCTAGATGTGTCTTTGTTTTGATGAGCGTGTCATAAATACTCAGCATCTTGTGTTAGGCTGGGAGGAGAAGAAGGGAGTGAGAGGATTTGTTCTAAAGAGAGTCAATGCTGATGGGGGCCCCAGAAGTAATAACTGTTTAATTTTTCAGAAAAACAGTATGAATTCTAGTTACTCAGAATGAAGTATGGTTTTCTGATCTATCTTATTTAGGATCTAATTTCACAATACCAACTTTGCAAACGTTGTCTTGTTGGCTGTTTTCTTGGTAACTGTTTGGAAGAACAATACCAGAAAAAAAATGAAAAAAAATGAGTCTGCTCAGTGTAAAGTTTCCTTATACACTGTACTTTCAGATTCTGTCAGATCAGTACCATTTGCAAGATGTATTGGAACGATCTGGTCAGGTTGTGGCTGTGGCAAAAGGCTTGTTTGGGGATGCTCCTCGCACACGAACAGGTAGAACATCTCATCTGTATATGGTAGTACATTTAAGATTGTCTCCTTGCTTCCCATAAATAGTCTTGCTTTGCAAAGTGTTCTTTTTAACTGCTTTCATCTCATCATCTAACATAGTGTGATTGATCCTGTTCATGTTGGATGAAACACAGGTGAGGATATCACCTCCCATGGCAGGGGAGAGTGACTGATGGCTGGTTATTCCACTGTATTGGTCCACTGTGGAATTTCACATCTTATACTCTGAAACACCTCATGCTCACCATTTCCCAGCCAAGCTACTGGCCTGTGCAGAGCACCAGTTTGAGCTGCTGCAGTAGTTCTGATTCTCATTGCTGCATGGGCTGACTCTTTGCTTTTGGATATTGTTGAAGATTTATCAGCAATTCCTGAATGAGGCTTTTCCTTTTCTTAATTTGGCTTGTGGATCCTCATGCTGCTGGAAGGCAGGACTGGCTGTCTGCATGTGAAATCTTAAACCCAGGGGGTTTTTCTCTGTAGGCTGCCATTCTATTTTGTTCCCAGTGACTGCAAGCTGCTTCTGCTCAAGTGTATTTATGCAGGTGGGAAGGACAAAAGCCGGGTATGTGGCCCAGTGTATTAAATTAACCCTATGGTTGGTCTTTGGTTGTTGTTTAAAGTGACATCCCTTTTTTTTTGTGAAGTACAGGAGCTTGATTTTCAGTACAAATTGCTGCAACCTAAGTACAGACCAAGCCCTCTTGTGTATTTCCCTGTGTTGTCTAATTCCTCTAGGTTTCCCTAATGTAACAATGGCTCCTAACTGTGACCTAGAATCCTCTCCAGGACCCATTGTACAAAAAAGTCATCCTCCCAGTCAGCTTTCCATCCTTAGTGAATCTGTCATGGATTCCCAGGTAATGTATGTTCTGTTCCATGCATGTCCTGTGGCTTTTTGTTTGCACAAAATAAGAATATTCAAAGATAAGAGTTTCCAAGCAGAACTAAACTGGTTTTTGTTGATAACATTCATAGAAGACAAGGTTGAACAGAGGTGAGTTTGTTTTGTGAGACTCTGGGAATTGTGATTTTCTGATTTCTTAACCTTCGGATATGAGAAACGAACATCGTTATGTCTTGTAAAACTCTCTCACATTAGCATGCCCTCCCTTTTAAATTCCAGAATTCTCAGGAAGAGTACAATTAATTCCAGTCTAAGAGAAGAACTTTTGTATCACTTAACTAATTGCTACATTTCAGAATATGTCTCTGATTTACCAACTATGTCTGCATATTTGGGGACACAGCCATTTGTACCCTAGTTCACTCCACAGCCTTGATGAATCTTACAAATTTAACTTTTAGTATTTTGCACTATTTTGCATTTATTCAGATTTATTGTAAACAATTTTTAATTTAGTTTGCCTTTGTGTTGTATTTTCTTTTAATAACATGTTGTACCAGGAATGCTCACTGGGGTTTGAGAACAGGCATATGATGCTCCCAGAAAACTTCCCACTGATGAAGACCAAACAGGCTGTTGGGAGCAAAAGTGATGGTGTCATATTCCCATGGTTCTCTACTCCTGTTTCCTACTAACTCACACAAATACCTGTAATTTGAGCTGTAGTACTTCTGTGTTAATTATTTTGGTGTGGCATTTGTTTTTCATTTTTTTTTAATATGAGGAGTTAACTGCAGCATCTTTGTAAGCTCTGTCACTGGATGCATGCTGCAGGATAAGCTGAAATTTTTAAAAGAAACACGTACTGATTGTCTGCCAAGCTTCTGTGAGTTCTTCTTATGTGCCTCTGACAATCGTAGTTAAAGGCCCTCTGGTGAAACCTACCCAGAAGCTGATAAACCTGGTAGTTTGAGGAGCCCTAATTCCAAATTTGGTTGCTTGGATTTAGCTATAAATGTAGTACATAGGATTGTATTTTGTTCTGGTTGCATTTTACACATAGAATATAAATGTAATTTTGCAGGTCTCATTATGAAGTTGTTTACCTTGTAATGACTGACTTTCAAATGACAGAAATTTTACAAATGCTATGATCAGGTTGCTTTTCTGTATTTTGCCTGCTGTATCTATGTTTTGGTACAGGGTTAACAGCTTTTATTTTATCCTCTAGTTTGCATGGGTTTTTATATTTAATATAAGTCATACAAAGAAAATACTGGCTATTGAATTGGTCACTTGCTGTGTTATTTTCAGAGACAATTGTCAGTATCAGTATTTCTTAGGTACTAAAGTCCCCCAGAACTTCCCACAAAGGTGTGTGGGTTTTCTTTCTGTGTGGTATTTTTATTTTAAGTATGTTTTGGAGGGCGAGACTAAACCAAATGTTTTTGGTTTTTTTTCTTGAAACAATTCCTTAAAATTGGTCTGTAAGTTCTTCTGAAGTCCCTTTTGTTTTTTTTGTTGTCTCTTGAAAAGGCTCTTAATGAAGAGGAGGAGGAAGCATTATCAGAAGATGGATACCATGACATTTTAGGTTTCAAATCCAGGATCAATTCTGACAGGTCAGTATAAATACATCCATTCAGGTTTCCACCTGCTTTACACTGGAAATAGGTGGAGTTAAAAGAGTGTTGAATGGGTATACTTAAGTTAGTTCTGTTTCCCTTTGCCCTCCTTTCCTGATCTCAGAATTTCAGGGAAAGGCCTTGTAACATTGAGACTGGGAATGAGTGTGAGCAGGGAACTCACCTGGGCAGTTGCAGAGAATTTTAGAAGCTCTGTCTAGACAGATAATCTGCAATCATGCCATTGTCCTGTTACAGTTCACTGTTGGGCTTGTTTTGAATGCAGGCTACTTCGGTTGTTGAGAGAAGAAAATTCCTTGGTGAATTCTCAGCTGTGGGTTGATAAGGGTGTGAGAAAAACCACCTTATCACAGGAATCAAATGTGCCTTTGACTCCAACGACTGTTTCTCCTTCACTGGATCAGTCAGGTGGGATTTGCTAAATCACAGCAAGGTTGTTAAGCTCTTCACAGGATCCTGTCTGGAAGTCCTTTCCTGGGTGGGGGTGAGAGACAGAAATGTATGCTAATTTGGCTCAGGTGAATTTCCAGACTAAAAACCCAGCTCTTATCATAAAATTACTCTAGAACATATTACTGTTAAGAACATGCCTGAAATATTTCACATGTGCATTTTTTGTTTTGTTTTGTGCTTAAATCAGCCCTCAATGCTACCAGTGTAATCAAGAGAACCCGTTCAAGACTTCAGAATGAAGATGAAGATGAGTCTGTAGACTCCACTGACACTGTGAGACAAGTGCTGAATCCAAACTCAAGGAAACAGAAGCATATTGCAGCAAAGAGTTTAGTACTTTTAGAAATAATATACCCTTTGTCCGAGGCCCTTAATGTCAAAAGAAAATGTGGGTTGGAAGGGATTTTTGGAATTCATTGCAGGGCTAAAGCCAAAGTTTGATGAGGGGGTCCTTGAGCATATCTAAGGATGGTTGTTCCACAGCTCCTTGCCTAGTGTATTTCCTCTGTGTTCTGCACGTTCATCGGCAAAGCCAAGTCCGTAGGAATCTGGGAACCATAAATATGGCCCTTTGATGCTGCCCATTACCTTGCTGGTCATGGAGTTCTCTCCTGTTCAGGGCTTTTCTAGTTCTGATGCAGTTTAAAATGCATTTCAATCCCCAGATCGTACACACATTTGTATGAGGGGACTGATATCAGACACAAGCTGTGACATGAAAGGATTGTTGTAAGAGAGTTGCTTATGAAATGAGATAGCAGCTGATGGTTGTCATTAGCAAACTATTTCCATGCATTTAACTGGAAAGCAGAAAAGTACAAATGGGTGTGTCCAAGATAAAAGCATGAAGCAGTCATACTTGAGAGGTACTACTGTGGCAGCAGAAAATGTGTTTTTTGAGGATCTGAAAATAGCTGGAATGACTGGGGGACATTCTTTGATGGTCTGTTTCATCTTACGGCAAGAGAGGGCATTTCCTTTGATTCACTTCGATAAACAATGCAATTTCATTGGTACTGCAAAGATCTTTATACAAGTTGAATTTCCAATGACCCTTTTTTTTCTTCCCCTTCAGTGAAAAGAAAGCAAGCTGCACAGAACTCTGCAAGACAGAAGAGAGGTGATTCTCCAGCTAATTTAATCCAGACTGACCTTCAGAGGGACAACAAACCCAGCCTAGATGTTCTCAACCACATGATCCGTGAAGTGGAGCATGAGCTGGAGGAATATGAGCGATGTACAGGTCGTGAGGTCCAAAAAAAAGAGAGACGTGAAGGCCTCTCGGGGTTTACACTTTCACTGGTGAATGCTCTCTGTCGTTTGATGCGCTACCTCAAAGAGGTGAGAGACTTAGAACTGCTCCTGGAGAGTGAATGAAGAAGGGTGTAAAGTTACTTTACAGATGGGAACTTCGGCCTTTTCTGGCTTCCAATAATTTTACACTGAACTCTGATTATCACTGCTTATTGCTTGGCTCGCGTGCAGTTAGGAGTTAAAACTTTTCCCAACTTTTGTTGGGAACTGGTTTGTTAGGAATTGGTATCCCTAGTGAAAATGGAGGAGTTGACCGCAGTGAAAGTTTCTGTCTAAGAGCAGAAAATACTGATTGAAATAATTTTAAATTTGTTACTTACATATGCTCAGAGCTGTAGCAGGGTATTAACTACAGCATTGTTTACCAAATCATTTTCTTCCTTTGCCTCCCAAAGGTGATGCTATTGTTACTGGAGCAGTGGACCCAAATCCCTTATTTTCCTTGAGGGATTCCTTAGCCCTCTTTTTCTATCTGTAACAGCAACTTTACCTTAAGCACGAATGACCTGAAGTGCTTAATTTAACAGTGCACAGCTGGGCATTAATGGAATTCCATAAAGAAGACCACCTGTGTGCCATGTAGAAGGTTTTTTTAAAAAAGAAAAGGGGGAAAAAAGTGTGTTCTATTTCATCTGTATCCCAGAGCTATCAAGAGGCAGCAGTGCCTCCCAGGTTCATTTGGTCTATGTGACATTTTAAACCAGATTATCACAGTTCCTGCGCTCTTAATAGGTGCAGCAGAGCATATTATCTAAATCCTAGTGCTCTATTTCGTAGCAGAGGTAATAGATGTCTAATGAATGTGGAACTGTCTTATTTTGGTTCCTTTTCAGAGTGTATAATAAGTGAAAGGGGGAAACCCATCTTATTTTAAAATTCTATTTTTTTTTCTTACCGGATGTATAATAACTTAATCCTTGTATTACTCTGTATTTAATCTGTATGAAAGAATTTACTTTGATTAGGTCCTGGAAGCAAACAGTAAATAATCAATCCAGGAGTGAAAAGCTACCATCAGAAGATGAACTTCAGCTGAGAAATTCTTAAGTTTTAAAGCAAGTTAGTAATGCTTGGTCTTGGTTAAAATTGTAATACCAAAGCAAGGAATTAAAATTGGTTCTTTTGCAGTTATAAGGAAGGATCTTAGAATTTCAGTAGGGTGTTTATTAGGAATACATCAATTTAATAGCATCAAATTTGTATTATAAATATAATGGCAGTTCTAATCCTATTTAGATTGTCTTTATTTTGTTTTCTACAGAAATGAAGTATTCTTGAGCCTCAGACTTCTTCCAAAGCTACTCCTTTATTTTTTCTTGTGTTACCATTCCATCCTTCCAGAAGTTGATTATTGCTTGCAGAATTGTCTGCAACACTCATAAATTTACTACCTAATTTCTTAAGTAGCAATATCAAGAAGTCACTCAAGCTGCATAATGTGGTTAATTGTATTCAGGCTTGCTTGAGATAGACACTGCATTCATAATCTAAAGTCACTTTTCTCCTTTTCAGGGAGGTTTAACTACAATTAGAATTTGAGGATTTGCTGGGAAGAAGCACAGCTTGTCTTGAGTATTTCCTGAAATGTGGTCCCTGTGATGCCAGACATAAATCAAGCACTTACGTGCACCATCTGTCTTGCCTAGCCAGCGGAGTTAGCAGAATTCCAATGCCTGAATTATAACTAGCAGTGCCTTTTAAGAAAATGACTTTGCAGGGGATATTTTAAAAGCCCCTGATTTTACTTAAACAGTCAGTTAGACAGTCAGTCTTCATGAGGTTTCAAAGATTTTAGAGAGATTCTCTTTCTCTTCTTCCAGTTTTGCTGTGGAAAAGCAGAAGGATTGCAATAAAGAATGTTGCTTAATTTATTCTCAAAATTGTGTCTAAAAAGTAGGAAGAGAAACTTGAATTCAGGAATCTTTCATGGAAATGTTTTTATTAAGTGATTAAAAAACCAACACCTATAAGAAGGAAGTAGTGAATCCAGAAGAGGCTAGAGAAAAGGAGAAACTTCTGAAATATTTGCAAAACCTTACAAAATTTTTAGAGGGAGGATAAATCTGACTTGGTTTCTAAACGAATTTTTATATCAACTTCCAAATTTAGAATGAATCATTCCCTCCCCATCCCCATTCTGCTAAGAATGCTGTTTCTTTGCCAGACCCACATGGCAAAAAGAGTAGGGGCATATTCCCTGAATCTGTGCTGCTCTGTTCTCCCTCTCTGCTGCCTGTTCTGGTGCAGTGTTAAAGCTCATGTGATTAGAGCCGCACCCGGCAGTGGGCTGGGATGAGGATACTTTTTTCAGGCTATTACCAGGCCCAAATCCTACCTGAGGGTAGGAGTGGATGTTAACCCTGATGTTTTCCCCATGCATAAATGTAAGACAGAACTGCTTGGAAGCCTTTCCTCCAAGACCAGCTTAGTGCTGTGTAGGATTAGTAGATAGAGAAGCTCATCCAGATGATCGAAGGCATCAGTAGGCTTCATCACTGCTACCAGGGTAGAAGTGCTTATTTTGTGCTGTCTTTGGTTTCTGAAAAAGAGAGGACCATGTACAGGTTTTTTTATCCATTTTCTGAGCCGGCATGCTTCACTTGGATCAATACAAAAAACCCCGTTCTCTCTAGCTGGAAGAGAAACAGAAAATGGATGCCTTGTCTCTCATGTACTTAAGGGAAGTGTGTCTAGTGGCAGTGTCTGTGAGTTAGTCTCAAAAATATTTATTCATTCATTTCATGTGGATGCAGAGCTGTTTTGTCATAACACTTTTGAAACCCTCTAGAACTTTTTCTCTCTGATGGAAAACAATAGAAAGCAAGTACTTTCTCCTTTACTTAGTCAAATTTGTCTTCATTAATGAATTAGGGAAACTAAAGATTAGGCACAAGTAGCACGGAATACTGAGAAGCATCAGCACACCTGGAATTATTTGCTTCCTGCATGAAGATTCAGTGACTTAAGAAACTGTATCAGTGCAGAGAGAAAATGCTTGTAGTTACATCCTGTGAAAGTTGTAAAGGCAGAAGAGCAAGGGTGTCTAGGATTCCCTACAGTGTCCTGGAGTAACAGAGGAAAAACAGTAGCTCTCTGACAGCTCTCAAGCCCTGACAGTTGGATTTCATCATGAAAGTAATGAAGTCAATTTAGCAATAGTGGGAAGAGCTGTTACATTGATGTCATAATGACTCATTCCTGTTTTCAAATATGAGTCTGTATTGGTTTATAGCAGGGTTTTAATTTTTTCTCCCCCTTCAGACTGAAATGCAGCTGCATGAGAAAGAGATGATGAGGCAGCAGCAGGAGGAGATGTTGAATGAACACAGAGAACTGATTGATGCTCTGACTGCAGAAGTACTTCAAGTAAGGGAAGAAAACATTACTATGCAGGTACTGAGCCCTCCTTGCTCCTTATTCATCAGGATGACTGGTTAGAATTCTGAATTCTGTTGCAAATATGGGCTGAGATGCATTGTCCCATGTTCTGGAGATTTTAACAATAAACAGAAAGAAAATGATAAAATTGAATGAGGAGCCTGAGAATTACAGTAGCAGGTATAGGTATGGAATGTTTGGAAAGTCATTTGTTTATCTTTATTTAACTTCAAAGCCTGAGCAAGTGCTGGTTCTGTGAAACTGAGGTTTACTTTATCCATCTAAAAGTTTAGGCATCTTCCTTCATACTTCTATACTGTTAACACTACTGGAGCAATGAGTAGATGTAATACCACATTTTCCTTTTTTTAGTTTGCAGTGCAGGCAGGTTTGATCAATGGCTATATTTGGGAATGGAGAGATTAAGAAACCTTAGAAAGGAAGTGAGGTCATGAGTAAGAAAAGGGAACACAAATAATTTATAGATGAGAAACATGGAGACAATAATATTTAATCCTCACTGGAATCCTACAGACTCACACCGTAGTATTAAGAGGCCAAATTTCTTCTCAGGGCTGCTGGTAATATATAATTTTCTAATTTTTGCTGCTAGAATACAAATATCTGAATTCTGTGTATCTTTTTTTTCCTCCTTTAGAAGAAGCTTCAGCAATACATGACGGTAACAGATGAAAAGCTGATGTGTCTCACACAAGCATTTAAAGGCCTCCCTTTGGTAGAACCTGGAAGAGAACAAAATCCAAAACATTTTGGAATTGCAAGCAAAGGTCCAGCAAACAGCCAAGGTGTGTACATGAATGTGTGAAGGATGAAAGAAGAGTTGTGGCTAGTTTATCCCTGTAGTGGAAAATCTGGTGTTTAATAGATGTCTGCTTGCACAAGTCCCTCTTGCATGAGCGTGAATGTCACTTCTGTAAATTCCCATGCCATGGGTTCTGCTGGGACCACAAGCAAAGGAGGAGAGTAGCCTTCCCCCATTAAGATGGCTTCCAAAGTCAGTTTCATTCTGAGGGCCCCCAAAAACTCCCAGAAATCCAAAGAAATCAAACCCAACAGAATCGGGATCTCAGCTTCCTGTTGCTGAGCAGCCTGACAGTCTGAGATTGGCTCTTCCATAAGACACTGGAGGTCGCTGCTGGCCAAAACAGCAGCAGCTGAGGCCTGGAAACCAACCAGTCACAGAGGTCTCTTATGTGGTATTTGTGCCTTTGTGAGAGGGGAGTGATCAGCTGAGTGATGTGTGACATGGAGACAGGCTAAGCTAAGCCAGTAGCATTGATGGCTGAACTACCCAAACATGATTCACCTTGGACTGTTAAATCACCTTTCACCACTGAGTTTTCTCCCAGCTGTTTTTCCTGGTTGGTTGTTTAAATGCATTGCTTTTGCTCTCAAGGTCAGTAACTTCTTGTGAATCCCAAGATTTCTCACAGCTATTTGTATTCCATAGTTAAATGTTGGTTTTGTGAATCCTTCTGTATCTAAAAGCTTTCTTCCTGGAAGAATTTTCTT
>VZTE01001198.1:6467-67381 GCA_013397775.1 Eulacestoma nigropectus
TGGCGCGGCCCCTGGGGGGGGCCTTGTGCCAGGGGAGGAGGAGGGACGGAGAGCGGCAGGCGGGAGCGAGGGAAAGAGGAATGGGCGAGGGTGAGCGAGATGGAGCGGCCAGCAGGGCGGGACGCTGGGGCTGAGGCTGGAGGGGAGCGGGGGAAAGCAGGGCGACGGGGAAACAGGGCAGCTCCGACGGCTGCGTGAAATGAAGAGCCCTGCCTGCTGCCGGGCCGCAGGGAGCCCGCTCTCACCTCGCTCTCTCTTTTCCCTGCAGGCTTCCTTTGGGAGTTCGAGCCCAGGTTCGTCCTCGCCCACGTCCTGCATCGGCACCCGGCCTGTCGCCCGCACGCTGCTCTCTCCTTGCTGCTCCTTCCCAAATTTATCCCCTCGTAGTTTTCCTAAGGCTTCGTGTGCACGCTGTTAACTGCCTGCCAGGTTTTTAAGAGATGTGCGCTGCGGAATCCTTCACTTAAATCCAGTTGCAGTTAGAAATTGGCTGCTCAGAACCAAAAACGGAATCAACGTTTTTAGCACTTTTGAGTCAGCATCTCAGTAAAGCCAGATAGCCTTGAGAGAGACAGCTTCTCTTGTTGCTGATAACTCCAGGCTTGTCTAAATTTTTGACTTCTTGGTAGTAACAGAAAATGTTTAGAATCAGAATAACAAGCAATTTTTAACGCTGTAACTAAATGTTGTTAAGGTTCTTTGGAATACATTATATACAACTAAGCATTGTTAATATCAGTAGGACTACTCTCAAATATGTGGGGAACATATTTGCTTCTATGCAAATGCATTCTGCAGTGTTTGTAATCATCTTTAACTATTATGAAATTTCTTGTGTTTTTCAGTGTAGTTTTAAATATTTTAAATGGGCTATTGAACATTCAGAACTACAGGAGAAGCGGGACTTTTTTAATGTAAAATCTGTGGAACAGAACTTCCCCTTGAGTTAAATGGAAAATGAGTTAGAAAAGCAATTACAAGCAATAATCTTGAGCACACCCTTATAAATACATGTTAGATTAAGGCAGTTGATACTTTCTTAAACCTTGAGAAGGATGGGATGGCCAACAGCAGGAGAATTAAACACATTATGTCATTATTGGAACTGGAGTAGCATTGACAGCTATGTTGAAGGTTCTGTGAGACCATAGTATGAATAGCATGTGAATAAAAAGCATTTTTGGCCTGAGTGTTTCTCTACAATATGATAGTGCAAACCTTGACTTTACTTTGCTTGCTTTGTCTTAAGCAAGCTAAACAAAGTTCAATTACCTGTGTGTACAGGATGAACTTTTAGCATAAATGATGAAAAATTGCATTCTGTAAGGTTCAGAAGTGTTGGTATATACAGCTGTCTCTTTCAAGGCTGAAAGCAGTGCAGAGAGGAATACTCTATTATTTTTTGAAGAGGGTTGAAAATTTTTAGCTGTTTCCTTCAAAACTTTTGAAGAAATTCCTTGATAGAAATAGTTCTTGATATAATAATTCTTGATAATTCTTTTGATGCTTGAAAGCTAAGGATTGCTTAGCACTAGTTTGTAAGGGGAAACCAGAAGTGAAAGAGAAATATCCTAATCTGGTTTTTTTTCCAACCTGAAAGCCATAAAAAAGTGAACATTAAAGAGCAAAGCAATCCTGTAATTTGGTGATTCTTTACTGTAGAACACTGACTACTGGTGCAGAATATTTTCATCTTTAAAACTCGTTGAATCTAATGATAATCTTTGAAATGACAAAGTGGATTTAAAATAATAGTACTTTTTTTATGACTTCTGAGTATCATCTTCAGTAATGAAAAAGCGTCTGTTGGACCACAGAGCTATTACACAGGCTTGTTGAATAATATGATCCATTAGAAGCATTTTGTTATTTTTGGTGTATTTTCCATAATATTTCTTGAAACTCCGCTGTGTTTGTTCTTCTAGATCAAGTGCTACAAATTAATTTTATTAGAAGATCTATTTGTGAGGCTAAAGCAATTGGAAGCGAGTCTTACTTTATTTGCTGTTAGTAGGATGTGAATTCATAACCTAAGTTACCTGTTTGCCAGTGAAAAACTATACTTGTTACCATATAAATCACATCAATAAAATCAGAGTCTATAGATCACAGTCTTCAAGCTTCTGTTATCTTGTGATGTGTGTGCTTTGTATCTTAATGATGATTTCAAGGGTGTTTTGAGCAAACTTTTATTCAGTAAAATATTAAATTGGGATTTTACTTACTGAAACTTTGTTTTGCTTGTTTAGGTGCTTCTCCTTAGTGTTCTGTTTGTAGCAAGAGAGAAAACTGTGCTTATTACTTAAATTTATGAAAAGGAAAGGTCAGCTAAAGCAGCTGAATTTGTGAAGTACTTAAGAGTTTGTTACTCTACTGAGAGTTCTCACCCTGTTTGTAAAAGAATTCATGCAACTTTTTTTTACTGGGATTTAATTTCCCATGTTGGTATGGGGGAAAAAATTTCTCAAATTAAGTTTTTTTCCGATAGTTGGCTCCTTATCATCTGAGGATCATGACTTCGACCCATCTGCTGAAATGCTGGTACACGATTATGATGATGAGCGAACTCTCGAAGAGGAGGAAATGATGGAAGAAAGCAAAAATTTCAGCTCTGAAATTGAAGATTTAGAGAAGGTAAGTTCGACTCTCTCCCTTGTGAAAGTCCATACATATTGTAACTTTTCTAGTGAAAAGAACATTCAACCTCTCCTTCAATTTGTATATAGTATGTATATATAGTATGTATTTGTATATAGTATATAGTGTAGTTTTCTGCAAAAATGCATTTGCAGCTTGTTTAAAAGAAAGTCGGGTTAGGGTGTTGATGCAGCAGTGCATCCTCACAAAAAAGGCTGAACTTAGCATCTCAAATGTATTAGTGCTCTTTTTTTTTTTTATTTATTTAGTAGCACATTTGCTTTGGTAGAGAAACCCGCTCATTGATGCGGGTTTTAAAGTCCTGTCATCTAAGATCACTTGTATGTTGAAACGGTAAAATTTGCATACTATAAAGTGACGTCTAGCTGCATTTCATTATGTTGGTCAGATTTTACTTTTCTAATAGGCAGACAAACAATCCTGGTTTAGGCATGATGAGTCACAATAATTTGCAATATAAATGATATTTCTATGTCTTAGTTTCATCAGTTTAGCAGTCAGTGGATGTGCAAAATGATCAGTGTGCTCTTTGGCTTTTCCTATTCCATTTTACACTTCTTATTAAGAAGTTTTTCATATTTACAGCTCTTGTTCATCCTTGGCAATGCATCACCCATTCTTGATGCCTCCTGAATGCTGAACACCCACTAATTGATGTTCTTTGCATTACTGTTTGGTGACCCACTTACACCACTCAGCATAACTGCAGGTTTTGGTTAACAGACTTCCAAAAAACTGTAATTTTTAGCATCAAATACAAGGCAGTGTTTATGTAATCCATGTAAAAACAAATTTTCTAAATGTGGAGTTGACAGTGCTTATACTCCTTTTTCTTTTTTTTTTTTTTTTTGCCTTACTGCCTTTACAATTACAGTTTTGCTGATTATGAGCTTGCTGTTATAGTAGTGAAGCAGTTTGCCAGGTCTGATGGTTAAAATGGAGTTGTTACTCCACAAAATTCTCTTACTGCTTCTATAATAGAAGAAAGAAGGACTGAGAGACACTCGTCTTAAACACTTTATTACTTCGGGTCCTGATCCTGGAAAGACTTGGTCATGAGTTTCCATTTACCCATTGTGAAAAGTCTTTGCAGGACTAAGACCTTGCCTGACTAAAGAAAAAAAAAGCAATTTAATTAGTGTATGAGTTCAACAATAAATTTTTAGAGTTATGACTTCTTAAAAGTATAAATATTTGAAAATATTTTTGATACTTTCATGTCTTGAACCAGGTAACTACAAGAAAACTTCACTGTTTTTTGTTTTATTGTGTTAGGATGTAAGTATGACGATAGTTATTAGAGTCACTTGATCAAAAGCTATTGGAAAAGACAAGTTAAAAATCAAGCCTTTCTCTTGATTTTTGCCTTCTCTTGGCTGTCTTTCTCTGGTTACCTTCTCAATGGTTAATATAAAATACATTGAGCAGGAGATGAAAGGAAGGGCTTAAAAGTTGCTGTATTGGTTTACTTTTGTGGGATTTTCACGTGTGCAGCTGTAGCTATGTAGGAATGAAGTCTTCAGGGTTTTCTGTATTTCTCTTGAAGAAATAATGACAAATCATGTTCTACAGTATCAATCAGACAGGGAGCAGATTTTTAATACTTACTCTTTAGTTTCATCCGCTAAAATGTTTTCCCCAACAGCTTGACATAACTTCACTATATTCCAAGAGACACATTGATGAATTGTTATCATAGAATCACAATATTTTAAACCTTCAATCATTCCTGCTTTCAGTTGAGTTTTTCTTTAGTTTTTATTTTTGTTCTTCAAAATATCTCTTACCCTCTTATGCCTGACCTGTTTACAAGTAATTGGCAGTATGCTGAAGTGATGTAATTGTTCTTGTGTTAGGAAGGAAACATGCCACTGGAAGATTTACTAGCATTCTATGGCTATGAACCCACGATTCCAGTTATGCCAGGTTCCAGCGCGAATAGCTCTCCAAGTGAACTTGCAGATGAACTTCCAGATATGACTCTAGATAAAGTAAGTCAGAACCATTTTCACCTGAATTGTTGTTTAAAAGGAGAAATCCAGGTGGCCTTAAATTACATGTCATAATCTGTTGATGTTACAAAATATGTTTCTTGTTAATTTTGATATATATTGTTACTCTGGGATCCTACCTTTTCATGGATAGTGGGCATCTAGTGCTAATAATGACAGTTTCAGATGCATAGCAACTTTAGTGTCACTATATTAGTACAAAAAAAAAAAATACGTCAACAGTTCTTCTAAAACACATGCAAAGAATGTTTAAGTAGGAGGTTTGTTAGTTGTTCTGGGGTTTTTTTTAGTTAAGAAGTGGGATTTTTCCATAATATATGTGATGTCCAGAAATAAGTTTGACTTCCACCGCACATCAAGTACCAAAATTGTATGAAAATAACTTGAAAATGCACTCTTGATTGCTTTGGAATTTTATTTTCAAATGCATATAATTTAAGAAGGTCTCAGCTTTGGGGAGTGAGAGAGAGATTGTTTTATGTGCAGCGACTACATGTGTTGCATTGCTGACCTGAAACTTCAGCTTTTGTGGTTTGCAAGTTAACTTTAAATTCTGAGATTATATTCTGATTTTTGGCTACAAAGCACGTGCAGCTTGTAGTTGAGGTTAGAAAGTATGCAAGTAGTAAGGGTATGTCTTTTTTTCCCCCTGTATGATGTAATGGTAAACTCCACAGAAGGAAGGATATAATGATGGCTCTGCACATCTGATTCTCGTTAGGATTCACGATTGTGTTGAGGCTACAAAAATGTAGTTGGCTTGTTCTCTACAGTTCTTTCCCTTCCAAATCTCAGTCAGAGGGGTTCAAACGTGTGCTAGTGGAGGCAATGTGCTTTTTCTTTCTTAGTATCATTTCTTTAACCTACGAAAACATCAGATTTTTTTGTGTTTTGAGAAGTTGTCTGTTGTCTGGAGCTATCCTCTCAGCAAAAGTCTACAAAAAACCTGGCTAGGTTTTTTTTGTTTGGTTGGCCCTTTCCCCAGAGTTTAGGGGGCAGTAGGCTTTTAAAACTTTGGTATATCTGTGATGCAAAGAATGTCAGAATGCTAAATATGTGAGGCAGTCTCCGTTGGTGTTTCTTAGAGCAAGCAGTTGGAGGAACATCTGAGATTGATACTTGGAAAAGTTAATTCTTGTGCATTTCTTCTAACAGAAGACAGAGAGGGAATGAACCACTATGTTTGACTCTGAAATGAATGGCTATATTCTTAGAGTTAGTAGGAGCAAACTAGGTTTTTAATTAAGGGAGTATAGTCTGCTAAATTTTCTTATGGTAAGGTAACTCATTTTAATTAATGAGGTTTACAATTGGCTGAATCTAAATGCTTACCAGTCTATAGTCACTCTGAGGTTTTATTTTTTTATTTTAATGATACAGGAGGAAATCGCTAAAGACCTCTTGTCGGGTGATGATGAAGAAACACAGTCCTCTGCTGATGACTTGACACCATCAGTTACTTCACATGAGGCTACTGACTTCTTTCCTCGGCCATTAAGATGTAGGAAATGTGATTTTATAATAAAACTCAAAAAGTCATAGTGTTATATATAGCTTCATAGCTTAAAATACCAAAATTGAGGAGTACTGCTCACTGTACCAGGAGTTGAGAAACAGTGCTTTGCAGGATGTTGTACATGAACATTGCCTTTGGGTTGGTATTACTGATTACCTAAAAGACTTATATTTGGTTCTCTACTCAAAGCACAAGTAAAATTAATTTCTCTATAAATACAATGACTTCATAATCAATAGCTAATACAGTATTGAGGAACACCCTTCATGATTTTCAATGTTAGTGAATTATATGAGTATGTAACTCATTCTTTTAAATTAGTGTTTCTCTACTAAAATTTTTGCTGCTGCTTTTAAGCCAGTGACTTCTCCGTGCAGCCTGTGGATGTGAACTGGGACGCAGTGTCTTTGTGATTATTTCCCTTCACACATTCAACACTTTTCCATAGGACTTCATGGGGTGAGCCAAAGTAGTTTTATATGGGATGGGGCCTGTAAACCCATGACCACCAAAATTTCACTATCCATGGAGCTATGATGGGAAAGATCTGAGAACCAGTGGTTCAGTTATCCAACCTGGATGAGATATTCCTCATTGCCTGTTGCATCTCATTTGTTCACTGGTGTTGTAGAGTTAGAGCAGTGTGGAGGACTTTTATCGCAGTTTTAATTTGGCAGGTATCTTAAGGTATTCCATGGGGGATTTCATTCCTCTAGAGGAGGGGGGGGGGGATAAAGGGAAAGTGCTGCCTCAGTCACCAGCAATCATAGCCCTTTGCATGCTGCTGTCTGATAAATGCAAGACATTTATATTGAAAGAGAGATACAAAAAACTTAAAAATGATAATGCCCCTTTTTCAGTTAAACTCCGAAACATGCTGGCACTTGTGAACTGTTAATGAATATGATATTTTAAGTGTGGCAGCTTCATACAAAAAGTACTTAGCCCCTCATCTGTACTGAGGATTAAGAAACAGTCATCTTTGTTCTCAGCTATTGTGGTTTTCTTTCAAAATATTACTTTGTTAGAGCATTAAGCTGGACATTTTAAAATCAAGTATCTATCATTTCAGGGAAGGAGATGTCAGTTCTCTGTGCTGTTGGCAGTTCCATCTTTTTTCTGGTCTGTGTCCATTTCCCAGAGTCTAAGATAACATTAAGTTTTAAGATACACGTATCTAATGCATAACATAGACTGTTTCATTACGTTTACATTAATTGGGCAGAATAATTGCCTGTGATTGTCCAGGCATATTGTTGTTCCATTCATTCAGGTTAGCTCTTTGCTTGCTACTTGTAAAACCAAAAAGAGAGAGAGACTGATGATTTTAGTAGTGACTGCAGAAGGAGAGCCTCAGTCCATACAGTCTTGATACTGTCTCTGATGTTCATGACGTTTTAGTTGTGATGAAGCTAAAATTTCAGCCCAATTTATGACTATGTTTTTTCTGATGTTGGAGAACACAAAATAGCTGTAATCATGTCAGAACTGTAGATTTCATTCTGCTGGGGATTATACCACTATAAAAATAGAACTGCTTCAGAACCCAATACCACAGTGTTCCAGATTCTAAAATATGAGTTATTCTATGGAGTAATGCATTTGAACTGTTTGGAGGGCTCCGCTGTATTTCTTCCTAAGTGAAGGAAAAAAAAAAAGATTAAAGAGGAATAAGCAGTCTTTTGCTTATTCCAATTTGTGTGTCTCTCCTGTATCTTCATTCCGTGCTAAGGCAGCCTGGTTTAAAGGAATGCTTTGAATGCCCATTAAAACTTCTGATGAAAGGTTTTAGTAGGTAATAAAGGCATGCCTTCAATTTCACTCTCTTTGTGATTAACCTGAGGCTGTGTCATAGCCCTGGAAGTTTTCTGGTTTTTCTCTAGGTATAAGCTTTTATTGAGAACATCAACAAGAAAAAAAATTATTTCATTTCCTGTTGACTGTTGGAAATACAGTAGACTGTGTCATTTGCAATGATGAGAAATGTTTCAGTTCTGCAGTATACAAGTACCAGTGCGTTCTGACTTCATTTTAGTTTGGTCTTGATAGAAATGTGGATCAACAGACACACAATAAGTGTCTCCCTGAATAAAAGCCGGTGCTCCTTTCAAAAGTAAATGATGTCTTGTAGTTCTGTGCTTGAACAGAAAATTCTTCATAGCTAAAAGCAAACTTCTTTGTGTCTGAAGCAAACACCACATGTGATGGAGATAAGGAATCTGATGGTGAAGATGTAGAGGCAGACAATGGTAATTCATCTGAAGATTTGAGAAAGGTAATAATTATATTTTTTGCAAGTTAAAACTTTACTGTTAAGAAAAATCCATTAACATTTCTACTATTTATCTAAAATAGTACCTTCATTCAGGAATTCTATGTCACATGCCAGGTTAATGACATTTTTTAGTACTTCCATACAAAAATATTGTTAATAACTTTTTCTCTTCTTTTTTATTACATTTTCAGGAAATAATGGTTGGTTCACAATACCAGGCTGAAATTCCAGCTTACCTTGGCAGATGCAGTGATGATGAAAAGGGTAACTTATTCTAACTGTTTTACTTCTTATTTTATGTTTATACATAGCACCTGATGGAAAAATGTTATTTAAATTTGTAAGGTCAATTCAATTACTTAGGTAAAGTCTCAGAGTCTATTAAAAATAAGGCACTAGAAAATTGAAGTAGTACAACTGTATACTTAAATCTCAGAAATGTGACTCTTCAACTTGGAGAGGACATTCTTAAGACAAAATTAGAGCGTTAATTCTGAAGTGTCCAGTAATATTAGGAGGCAACTAACTGTAGGTCAAGAAGGGAGTACTTTCATTGGAGAATCATAGCTAGTCTATGAGCATGTAACTGAGTTTACATTGAAGACGTTCGAAACAGCCTTTTATCTTGGTTGGTTTTTTTGGCAGGTAAAAACCATGTGAGTTACCAAATTGATATGGAAAACAAAGCAATAAGCTATTTTGAATTTCCTTGTGTAGATCCCAATATACTCTCTCTTAAAAATGTGATGTCTTAAGTATGATGTTACTTCAGTGCAAATTTAGGTTAAAAACTGCAGGATGTGCTAGAGTGGAAAAAAGAGCTTTATTTAATAGAGTTTTATTTTGTTTCTTTAGAAACCTAGAACATATAGCTGTGGAATTAAAAAGGCAAATAATGCAAAAAAAAATTGCTCATGGGTGGAACAGCTATGAAATTAAGAAACGGGTAGGGTGATATAATAATAAATAAAGAGCATTCTGGGTTTTTTTCTGTAAATTTTTGATATTCTGTAAGGTGCTTGTGTTCTGTTACTGTAACATTTAATGAGGATATTATTTGAGTGAATTGTATTGAGTCTCTTCAACATTGCCACCTGCACTTCTGAGGAATAGTCCTTTGCAATAGAGAAGAAGAACGCTTGGTAGGGAAGGAGCTGGAAGCGTTAGGAAGTGAACATCTCTTGTGTTGCTTAAGATCTAGGAAAGCCTCCAGTTTTTTAAGATTCAAGCATGATGCTAATGGGTTCCAAGATACAGAGAGGTAAGGACTGGATTTATGTAGGTAATTCTTACACTATTTCCTCATGTTGACTTTTCCTCAGCCAAGAACTAAGGAAGTGCTAATAACCAAAAGATGACCAAGGAGGAGTTAATATGACAATTTTCTCTGTAATGAGCTGGTAGTAGAGAGAACCAGTGAAAGTGTTGATAGCATGGCCAAGAGCAAAGGGGTAGCTCCCAGGTGAGAGAGCTCAAGGAGCATCTTCTGAGGTTATTAGTCATGGACTCCAGCAAAAAGCACTGCATGGTCTTGGTTGATAAAGAAAGCTGAAGAGGAGTGTCAGCAGCACTCTGGAAGGTTGGGCTTGGTTGTAGGGGTGGAGGATTCTATGAAAGCCTTTCCTGTACTCCCTGAATAGCTAGTGATGGCAAACAGGGTCTTCCATTTGTGCTGTGTAGTCCCAGCTACCAGAATTGTGCTAGAAAGCAGTTCTGCTCTCCTATAAATTTAACACTTGTAACAGGTCTGTCTGAAAGCTTTCCCTGTTGTTAAGCCATAAAAGAACTTTCAGAGGTGTCATTTTATTCCTCACCTTAGCCTAATGTTGTTTCCTGCAGTTTTAGGAGAGCTTTGAACTTCTCCTTCTTTTCTGCTGTAACAGCCATTATGATTCTGTGTTTGAATTAAATAATTCAAATTCTGTATTGCCAAGAGAGTACATGAAGATGTGCAATGGTAATCACATCTATTGATCAGAGTAAAGGATTTATAGTTTAATCTAGTTTTGAAACATATGCACAGACTGACAAGGTTCAGGTCAACTCTTGTGTGTTTTCAATATATTGTCCTTGAAATAAGCTATCTGAGAGTTGCAGACATCATTTCAGTGTACTGTGCAGGACTGTGCATCCTAATCACTTCTAAAGCATTCAACTCACCAAGCTCTCAACAGCATTCAGTTGCTACTGAATGGAAAAACAAACCACCACATTGCCATTCTGTTAATTAATTTTTGGCAAATTTTACTTGAAAATTACTTGATAGCCAGAGTGATCTGCAGTTTAAAAGTGGTGTGATCATGCTTGATTTGGTTACTCCTCTGTTCCTATTCTTTGTATTTGTGAAATAGCTTTTAATGTTACAGCCTTGAAAATGTTACACCTGGCATTAATGGATTTCTGTTTTATCAGCTTATGAAAATGAAGACCATTTACTTTGGAAACCCGATGTGATCTCAGAAAGTAAAGTTAAAGAATACCTTTTTGAAACCTCCTTAAGAACAGGAAATGAAAAAATGATTGGCAGAATTCCTGAAGGGCTACATACACGGGACAATGAACAAGTAGGTTTTATATCACGTTCCATTTGTGACACAGCACTTTGTAATTAACATGTGGTCTTTCTCTGCCTTGCATTATAAAGGCACCACTACTCAATTTCTTCATTCCTTAGTCGTATATTATTGGGTCAAGATCTAACTTAAAATTTTTAAGCACATGCTTAAAAATCTTGAGTATTTGAATGTTGGCAGTATTGTGGTCTGTGATGTTTCTGATTGTCATACTGTTGACAAATTCAGCCTTTTTAATAATAGCATATAATGTTTTACATTTTTTAGTTAAATCTTTGCCTCAACTTTTGGGTGGTTTTGGTTGTTACTTTTAGATTTTCATCATGTGTAAAGATAAATCCTCTTTTTTTTTTTTTTTTTTTACATTAGATATCTTCACTGTAAGACTAGTTTTACAGGTGTAGATTGGATATTAGAGAACTCTGACTCTTCCTAAAGACTTTTCCTATTTTATAGGCGCTGTATGAACTTCTTAAAAGTAGCCATAATATTAAAGAAGCAATTGAGAGATACTGCTCAAATGGAAAGGCATCTCAGGGTAAGAGAATAACCTGGCTTTTCAGAAAAGTGTGTTTCCAAAAAAAAAAAAAAAATTGCATGGAAAATCCTTGAGTAGGAATCAGATTATCAAGCACATCCCTGTCATGATGACTTTAGCACAAATTAGGTATAATCTGACAGTTGGCCCATTGGAAGTTCTGCTAGAGTAGTTTGCAGTTGGTAGAAAGGCTGAGGATTTGCTTTTGATCTTCGTTCTTTACTCCACCACTGTTGTAACAATGAAACAGATTGAGGAGAGGGTGAGGAGAGATGTGGTTCTGCTGCGGTAAAGCAGTTCTCACCCACTATGTAGTACCTCTTTGCGATTGTGATTGATTACAGTCTGATGACATTTGTACCAAAATCAGGAGGACGTAGCCGGGTACATAAATAAGCCCCACTCCGTTCCTCACTGTGCAAACATTTGTGTTATGCCAACCCTAAATGGGTTGTATTGTGTAGTTCCATAGGGCATGGAGAGCTTTACTTGAGTCTCCTTAGAAAATGGGCTTCCATCTTGTTTGTCCCTTTTATTTATTAATCCCTTAAATGCAAACCAGACTCTGTCATTTAACAAAGACGGTTCTTTGTCCTTTATTTTTGCTTGGATCACGTTAAGTATAGTCCCAGTCTGTCCTGTATGGCTGTGTGAGCTAGGCTCAGTGCTGAGGCACTCCTCCATGGTTCATTATGCCTTTTCCAGGAGTCCACTACCTCACCAGGGGGTTTATAAGATGAGGCAGGGCGTTATATGTTCTGGGAAGTCTGTCTCATGCTGGATCCATTGGCTGGCTGTGTCAGGTTGGAATTGCCCTGCTGATGACAGTTCGTCCCACCCTGTTTCTCAGCTGTGATTTACAGTGCCGTGCACCAAGGCTGGCACTCAGGCTCGTAGCTGGCTCCTGGGTCAGACATGGCCTAGACTCTTGAGTGCCTCAGAGAGTGTGGGCCTAGCACTGTTCCTGTGGTTTGCACAGTAGGGCTGAGCTCTGTCAGGCCTTCTTCTCTATGATGCTCACTCAGAACAGGGCCATCTGTCAAAACAGGATTTTCCTTCGCTCTTTTTTCCGACAACCACTGTTCTTTATATCTTGTGTAACACGAAATACTGAGAAAAATGTCACAGCACCTCAGTGATGTTATCAAACACTATTTTTTGATGGCAAACTTACTAAGAACAATAAACCTTTCAAATACCCTTTGCTCTCAAGGATGAAAGATTTCAGAAATCAAACTCTTCTAGATGATTCTTTTTAAGGAAGAATGTTAGATTTCAGGTTGGATAGCTTCTCAGCAGGGGAAATAGCATGGATCTAAATAACTGAATTACTTTTTTTTTTTAAATGCATTTGGATATTCATCCATTAGGAACAAAAATTTTATTCTTTGTAAGAGGTTAATGAGTGAAATCAAGTTTCTCACGGTACTTTTATAACTGTCTAGAAGAGATGACAGCATGGACAGAAGAAGAATGCAGAAGCTTTGAAAATGCACTTCTGATGTATGGAAAAGACTTTCATCTCATACAGAAAAACAAGGTTAGTATTTTACAGTTAAATGGAAGAGTTGGTGAATTGTATGATACTGAAACTATGTGAAGGTAATCTGTTTGTCAGAAGCCATACAGAAGAGGGAAAAAGAACCATATTAAAATAAATTTGGCATTTTTTAACTAATTTTTCCTTTCCTTGCACTAATATTTCCAAATGTTGTTGGAAATATTAGGCATTGCGAGATGAGTCAATATATTATCTCTGAGATCAACTTATGTTGACATTACTTCTATTTATGCATGTGCATTACAATTTATCTTAAATTTGTGCCTTTCCTAAAAGGGACAAAGGTACACGTATTTCTGTACCATGGCTGTAGGAGGGGAGAATGCATCTTTGCCTAATGTAGTTTGCCACCAGGGAGCTGCAAGTTTACAGAATCAGGCTGAGCTCTGTGTTTTCATAAAGTGTAGTCATCCATAATATTCTCTTTTCTGAACCAAAAGGAGTTCTAATCTTTGTCTGGATTGCTTCAGATTGACTTCTCTGTGTCTGAAGAATAGGGCTTTTTAAAATTTTTTCTTATCAAAAAGCAGCAGTTGACAATATCAATATTTCCATATTTCCTGTATACCTCCTTTATGCTTTTGATACTACATTAAAGGGTTTTTTTCTTTAGGAGTCTGGTTGTTTTTATTGTATTTCAGGTAAACTTTATAGGGTTGTGGTTGCTGTTCAACAACAGTCTGCTGGTCTTGCCCAATACCTGGTTTAACCCATCCTAAGTAATTTGGGTAGTTCAGATTTTAAATGGACTTTACAAATAAACATTAATACATCAGAGGTTAAAAATATATTTTCCAACATGGAACAAAACACATGTGTCACTATGGACCAGAATTTGTCTAAAAAATCTCGTGGGTTTTTTTTCCCAGGTAAAAGGCCAGAAAGTTTAGGGAAAGTTCTGGGATGCAGCATAAGGTAATGTCACTTGTATACAGGAGGTATCAGCTAGCCAAGATTTAGTGGGTGGAGGAGATTAACAAGATGTGTTTCCTTATCACTGCACTGCAAGGCTTTGTTAACCGGGACTTTATGCATTAGCATATCGACACCTGTTAATTTCCTCCCCTGCCTGGTATGTCTGTGCCTGAACTAGCAAGGTTTACTAATGCACCCAAGGCATTTTGGATTCACCACTGATGTTTCTGTATGTTTGAGAAAGCTCAAATATATTTTACTGCCAGACTGTATTGGATAGAGTTGTATATTATAGTTGTAAAACTGGAACTGTGGGTGATGTGATGATGATGTGAAATGTTTCTGCATCAAAAAGTGGAGATAAGTAGAAGTAATGACTCTTTCTCCAAGAATCTGACTTCACATAGCAACCTCTATTTTGGGGAAAGAGACAAACAGTTAACATAGATCAAAATGAGTCTTTTGAGTCCTTTATACCTTCTCAGGAACACTACAGTTTTATTTTGTTCAAGCATTTACAGTTGTGATTTGACAACTCTCTGTTGCCAAAGCTTCCACAGTTCTGGACTTTCCCCAAAGGAATAGATACCCAGAGTCTTTTGTGCTTCACTTCTCTTAGGTCATTAATTTGCTCAGCTTTTTCTATCCTAAGGGAGGGTATATCTTACAGTTTAAAAAATGTTTTTATGTATCTAAGTACTTTAGATGTAGATAGAGTTTCGATCTAGTTTGAAAAAAAATCCAATAATGTGTAGAGTAGAACAAATGTAATACTTGAAACAGTAGGGCTGTTTGAAGTCCGCAAAGATTTGTTCCAGAACAATAAGAACTAACAATATTACAGGATTGGGAATTGGGAAGATGACAAAACCTAAGTCTTTGCATTAATCTTTTCAATTCTTGTTGCCCTTTAGGTAAGAACCAGAACCGTTGCTGAGTGTGTGGCTTTCTACTACATGTGGAAGAAGTCGGAACGTTATGATTACTTTGCTCAGCAAACAAGATTTGGAAAGAAGAAATATAACCATCATCCAGGAGTTACGTAAGTAAAATGTTCTTGGAATGTGTTTTCTATTGCAAATCATAAATGTAGAAGACTTCCCCCCCACCCCTCTTCTGTCATTGCAGTGTAAGGCTTCAGTGGCTATGGCAACTGAAATTAAATCTATCATCATTTATAGGTCTTGTTTTCCAGTTACATAATACCTGATGGATGCAATATTCTTTTAGGGACTACATGGATCGTTTGGTAGATGAAGCAGAATCCCTTGGTGGAGCAGTGCATTCTTCAGCCTTAACATCTAATAGTCGAACAGAAACCATTCCTGATCAACAGCTAAGCATTCTGAACTCTATCACTGCCAATGAGTTGACAGGTAAATCAAGAAAAAAAAAATACCTTGGTTGGAACTACACAAACAATTACTTCATTTGCATTTGTGTTCATGTGTCTTCCAGCACTGACGAACAGTGTAGCTACAGTCTGCCACACTTCAGACGTGAACTGCCTGGATGACACCTTCCCTCCCATGGACAGCTTAGCCCGAGCACCAGTTAATCATGTGCCTGTTGGAACAGAAGAATTGCTTAACTTGCCTAGCAATGGTGAAAGTGATTGTTTTAATTTATTTGAGACTGGCTTTTATCATTCAGAGCTAAACCAAATGAACATGTGCAGTGAGGAGGCAGAAAGACCTGCGAAGAGATTGAAAATGGGGATTGCTGTCCCAGAATCTTTCATGAATGATGTCTCTGTAAATAACCTTGGTGTGGACTTCGAGAACCACACACACCACATTACCAGTGCCAAAATGGCTGTTTCAGTGGCTGACTTCAGCAGTCTATCTGCAAATGAGACAAATGGTTTTATCAATACCCACACTCTCCACCAACATGCTGCCCTTCACTCAGAATGACTGTGGAAAACTAAACAAACAGTGGGTACTTTATGCAGTAGTAGTAAACTTGATGGGAGCTATCAGGTTTGCTTAGTCTTTCACTGGAAGTTGGAACTTTATGACATCAGTGATGTCTTTGTGTGTATAGAACTATATCTTGATTTATCAAGAGTAATTTCTTTTTTCAGTCCATAAATGTGGAAATGTTATAGGATGTGTGGCAGAGTTTGGGACTAGAGAACTCTGTGGTGCAGCTTTAAGCTCTGCTTCAGTTTTTTTTTCTAAAGCCTGTAGACGGAGGCCACCGTTTCAAAACCAGCAGAGAAGTTCTGAACGGATTGGAGTGGCTTTTTTAGTCTAAGTTACTTTTGCCGTAATGGATGCAGTGGAATAACAATGTTTACAGGTACCGATCCTGATCCCTGCTCAATGTAGCATTTTTTTTTCCCCCCCTTATAAAGGCAGGGATGGGTTTCTTTACTTTAAACTGCACAAACATACACGGATGTTTTTTAAATGGAACCTTCTCTCATGTGATACTAAACTAGAGCACTTCAGTTTACAAAACAGCAAGTTCATGTTGGTGGAAGCTAGCACAAGGGACTTAAGATGAGTAAAGTGAAGATCTACACTTGAATGCTGTTGCAAAATTAAAGGTCATGGCTACCTTACACAGAAGTAATCATGCTGCCATAGATGTCTGTGTACTTCAAACTTACTGGCTTAAACAGATGAGTCTTAGGCTATATTGTATTTGGATGGGGTTTGTCCACAATTTTGAAGAGTAATGCAATCGTGTACCTTAACTTTCCTAAGGCAGCTGATGTATAAAGTTAGTCTGCACAGCTTAGGATTTACCACTAAACAGTCCACATTTGGAAGACATCTTAAGTTGTTTGGAGCACTGCAGTTCTAAGTGTTACAGTTTTGAGGGACTATCTAGTTCATATAGTAGAACCTTGAAGTACATGCTTGAAAGTTTTTATTTAGTGTGGATTGCATTTATTTGTTTTGGCAAGTCATTGGCTTCAAAATAGCACTTCACTTCATTGGTCAAATAGGAAAGGATTAGTAAAAATGCATCCCATAAAAGCAACTATTTAACTGCATTACATTTTTTTTATTTTCAACCTTGAGTGCAATTTAGCCATCCAGGAAGTTTGTCTTGCAAACGTTTGTTCCAATTGCTGCAAGAACCAAGCATAGTATTGGTTCATAACATGTTGTAGCATACAACTGGCAGGGTGTTCTGATGAAAGCCTGAACCTCACTTCAGTAGGATTCCCCCTTTCCCTCCATACTTTTTCTTTGCACTGTTTGTATTACAAATTTAATTGCCACTAATTTGTTTTCATTATTCAAGCGATTAAGTTTGCGTTGTTGATATTTGTAATAGTTGCTTCAAGGTTGTGCTGAGTAATTAGAAAGTAGTGACTTTAATATTTGAAAGGGAAGAGGGTATTTATTATGCATACTGTGAACTGCATTGACATCCCAAGTTTCAGATGCAGCATACGGAGTTTTCTTTACAGCATTGTAGTGAAGATTGCTTTGAAGTGTTTATGCAATAGCACATTTACCATATTAAAAACAAATTAGTTTAGCACAGTGGACAAAAGTAGATATAATTTTGTAATCAGTTCTTAACTTAAACATCTGAAATATTTAACTTTGGTAAGTACACAGTAAATAACGGGTAGCCTTGGCCCTGTGTTGTATTCTTGACATTTTTAACCAAGTTCTCAGCTTCTTACTGCTGTGTTTTGTGCTGAACTTTGTACCTTGTTTCTTTTGTTTATGAATCAACCCATTTTAAGTAATTTTGTAGAATTCTGGCCATAATCTTCCATTGTTATACATTCAAGTTTATCTATGGGTTTACAGTGAGTGGCTGGTCTGTATAAAAATCATACAAAGATGACTGAATGCTTATACCAGTTGCACTTAAATGAACATGCCCATTTTCATTAGCTGATGCAGTAATATACTCAGTTTATCTATGCATTGCTGGGCTCTTAATGTAGGCAGAGACTTGTCTAAGGTTTGGGTTGTCAGCAAGTTGAATGGACACTTTAGTTATTTAATAAAGACTTTGACCAAAATTCAGAAAATGATATGAGAGAAAAATGATTTCCGGGTAGTCTAATATAAATGCTGATCTTATTTAGCCTGTTGGCTAGCTAGCTGGTATCGTTTACTTTTAATTCCTTTTTAAAATGAGGCAATAATTTGCAAGATTTCGTAAATATGTAAATTCTTCATATCTTTTTAGATATCTCTTTCAGTATTTTCTGACTACTTCTGTGTATAGTAACATTTTTGTGCATGCTTGATGTGACATTCATAAATTTGTACCACTATGACTTTATCCATGTAAAAAAGCTATTTATTGAACTTTTCTTTAAAAAGCTGGACTTACTTTTTTTTCTCTCAGTTTAAACATTTAAATGGAGAACTTGTTACTGTTTATTAAAAGAATTGTGTTTTGAAAGTCAGCATGGAGATAACTGAACTGCAACCATATGAAGAAATTACAATGCCTTGGCTATTACATAGTGAAGCACAATTCTTGTAACAAACTGTGATGAATTCTTTGTCCTTTGCCACGTGTTTTCTTCATACAAACAAACCAAAAAATCCATAATGGGCAATTGCAGTGTTGGTAAATGTATCCTTTTTATGTACAGGGAATCTGAAGAGGTAGCAGATTCATTTAGAAGTGTAACTGGTGCTGTGATTATAGCAATACCACAGTTGGTCACACGTCATCTTCCCATGCTAGGTTCTTAAGTGTTTAGTCTTCCTCTTGCAATGGTCAAACTGCTGAATTTACTTGAAGGATGTACAATACTGTTTGAAGAATATTAAATTGTGTACAATTAGGTCAATGAATTGTGCAATTGAAACGGAGAGTCAAAAATAGAGGAAAACTTCAGTTCAAGTAGGACACAGTGATACTACTTAATTTAACCAAAGTCTCTAATGAGTATTTCAACTTTGAATGTAAACTAATGGATAGACTGACCAACAGGGACACTTGGCGCAGCATTACAAGCACATTGTCTACAGACAGGGAAATGAAATACAGTGATTTGTAAGATAATGACAAGGTTACTATTTTTATTATTCCTATTTTTCATTGAAAGAAGGAGGAAGATGCTATCAATTGTACAATAAAGTAGGAATGGTTGTAGTCTTCCTAATAAAACAGAGATTCCAGTTATTCTCAGTTCAAAGTAACTACCCTGTGCATAACAACAAATCAAGTGACAATCGGAACATGTTTTAGTATCAGATGTTCAAGAGGAAGTCGCTGTTGTTGCATTGGTTTTAATATTTGTACATAAACACTGATTTTTTTGAACATTATTTTGTATTTGTTGTACTTTAATACCTGGTGTACAGTTCCAGAAATAAATGTCTGGAAACCTTTCTTTACTTGTAAAGCTCTTCATGCATTTGGACAGTGTTTGCTACTTTGTTTCCAGAGACATTTAGCAGTAACTCTGGATGCACTTTAAGAACTCTGGGTACCACCAAAGTACATGCTACCACGCACCTGATGGTGCACAGAGGAGTGAAAAATGCGGCACGCAGTGATGCAGGTAGCTGCTGAGTACTGGTTTCCCTCAGACTTTTGAAACATGGCTAAAGTATAGCAAATCTCAGATGGGACTCAAATGTAGCTTCAAAGTAACGCATTGCAGCAGTGTCATCCAGTGTTCAGAGTACACTGTAAGCCGCGGGGAACACATACCTGTTCTGTGGGGGAAGAAAGCTCTCCCAAATTCGTAAATCCGCGTCAAACTGGATTACAGCTGTGAATAAAAAAATTTTACTTGGCTTAGGCCTTAATGTTGAAATGCTTTTTGCCCTGATTCTCCTGTCCTTCAAGACAACAAGCACTCACGTTGGACCCTGAAAAGCTGTAAGATCTTACCAATTTGTCAAATTGCCAGATGGAGTTAGTGGAGTTCTTTCCTAGACCCAGCATGCTTGTTTTTACAGTGGCTGGCACAGTAAATCTTCAGGTAAAGAAATTGTTATTTTTATAATTAGGAGTGCAAGCTGATACAATTCTGAACAGCAAAAGCTGTAATTTGCCAAGTAACGAGCTTTGCTTCTCCTGTTGAAGAGATACAAGGGTGTTTTTCTAATGATGGTCACTAAAATCTGCAAAACAAAATACCTATTCAAAACATTTCCGTTACAAGCTGCACCTCCATTTTTTAAAATTGTTTAACATAAGGAATGATGTTAGAATAAATGATAATGGCTGCCTCCATCTAGTTCCTGTTTTGATGCAACTAATTGTTAGCCTTGCAGTGCTGGAGTCTTAAAAATGGTTGTAGTCCAGTATATGTATATTTAAGGTAAGCTTCTCCCACAACTCAGTTACTTAACTTACACTCCTGTTTAGATAGGAAACATTAATTTCTGCCACTAAAAAGATAAGCTGAAGTTCTTATGGTGCTTAGGCAACAAATAGCCAAGTCATAGAATATGCTGAGTTGGAAGGGACTCATCAGGATCATCAAAGTTCAGCTCTGGCCCTGCATAGGTCACCCCAGGAGTCACACCAGGTGCCTGAGAGCATGGTCCAAACACTTCTTCAGGATTGGTGCTGTGACCACTTCCCTTGGGGGGCCTGATCCAGTGCCCAGCCACCTTCTAGGGGAAGAACCTTTTCCTAACATCCAGCCTAAACCTCCCCTGACACAACTCCAGGCCATTCCTTTGGGTCCTGCCACTGGTCATGAGAGTGAAGAGATCAGTGCCTGCCCCTCCTCTTCCCCTCCTGGGGATGTTAATGACCACAGTGAGGTTCCCCCTCAGTCTTCTCCAGGCTGAACAGACCAAGTGACCTCAGTTGCTCCTCATACGGCTTCCCCTCCACACCCTTCAACATCCTCATGGCCCTCCTCTGGATGTTTTCTGTTAGTTTAATGTTGTTCTTATACTATGGCACCCAAAACTGCCCCCAGCACTCGAGGTGAGGCTGCCCCAGTGCAGAGCAGAGGGGACAATCCCCTCCCTTGCCTGGCTGGCGATGCTGTGCCTGATGCCCCCCAGGACACGCTTGGCCCTCCTGGCTGCCAGGGGACTGCTGGCTCATGTTCAACTTGCCATCGACCAGGACCCCCAGGGCCCTTTCCCTGGCACTGCTCTCCAGCCTCTCATTTTCCAGTCTGTCTGTACATCCAGGGCTGCCCCATCCAAGTGCCCAGAATCCAGCACTTTCCCTCATTGAACTTCATATGGTTGGTGATGGTCCATCCCTCTAATTTTTTGAGGTCTCTCTGCCCTTAAGGGAGTCAACAGCTCCTCCAAATTCAACGTAATCAGCAAACTTAGTATTCCTTTTCGTCCTTTGTCCAAGTCATGTATGAAGACATCAAAGAGCACAGGCCTGAGGATGGAGTCCTGCAGATCCCCACTCGTGACAGCTCACAGGTCCCCAGTCTGATGTCACCACAGTCACTGTAACCCTTTGTGCCTGACCTGTGAGCCAGTTGCTCACCCATCACAGGATGTGTTTGTCCAGCTGTGAGCTGGACCTTTTGTCCAGAAGGATCCTGAGAGACAGTATTGAAAGCTTTACCAAAATCCAAAAAGATCACATCAGCTGTGTGGGCTATCTTGTCATAAAAGGAAATCAGGTTCAACAAGCAGGACTTTCCCTCTCATGAAGCTGTGCTGGCTGTGACCAGTGACTGCATTATCCTCCAGCTGTTTTTCAATACTTCCCAGAATAATCTTTTCCATGATTTTACTGGGCACTGAAGTGAGGCTGACAGAACTGTAGTTTCTGGGTACTCCTTCTTGCCCTTCTTGAAAATCAGGACAACATTTGCCAACTTCCCGCTCTTGCCTTATCCCCATCCGCTCCTTTGCTGTGGCTGGCACGCGCCTGCCTGCTGTGTCAACAGGCCTGACATGCATAGTCCTTTAAGGTGGCAGAACACCATCACTCCCTCTTGCTGCAGTTCCTGACACGGTTTCCTGTGCTGCCAGGTGAGCTCCAGAACTGGCATGGGGAGGAGCACGCAGCGGGGAGCAGACCAGCCTGGCAGGCAGTGAGATGTCCAGCAAGTACAGCATCACCTTTATGCGCAAAATAGAATTGTCTGAAAGCACAGCTTTGTAAGACCCAGGGAGTCAAATCAGCAACTCTGACACCACCTTGGGCTTCCTACTCTCTTGCTCACTCTGGTCCCTCTATGAGCTGTTTCATCTCGCTGCAGTAGAAGAGAACAAAACAGGAGAGAAAGCTGCAGGGGTGGTGGTGCTACCGTGCTTAGCAAGTCAGATCAGCTCATTGGAGGGTCTGATAAGCAGCAGCCAGGAACAGCATCTTTAAGAGCAAGGGAAAAGAGACAAATAAGCAGCAGCACACACACACACACACACATCCTTCCCACTCTCCTCCTTCCAGAGTGCCACGGGAGTTGCCTGGGAAACTTACAGCCCCTACACTAGGAATACTTCACGTGCCCTTGACACCCAGCTTCCTCCACAGACCAAGAGGTCCCAAGAACCTCCCGGAGACCCTGGGGAGAAGGGTCAGCTCAGGAGAGAAGGGATCCTCAGAGCCATGGCAGATGTCTACCCTCTTTGGTAGACTGGTGCTCTATGCTCTGATCCCCTACCAATCCACAAGGAATGTCACTACAAGTCACCCCGCGCCCCAAGCACCACTGTAAAACTTGCAACCCACGCTGAGCCAGATGCCACTATCTCAGAGCTCTGCTAGTTAACTCCTGCTGAAATAGCCAGGCTCCTATGGCAGTGAAACTTCCAAATAAATGTGACAGGCAAGGTTCAGGCTTGGAAGCAGACCAAGTAATGCAGACACCACAAAGCTTTGCATTCTGAAAAGGAGACGATGCCTCAAGAGCTAAGCAGGGCACCCTGGCTGTCCCAACCACCACCCAGTTCATAACAGCGCACCGTTTCCCAACCCCTCCTCTCCCATGACCTTATGCCAACCCCAAATTCATTGTGAGGCTTGCTTGGACTTTCACGCTAAATACTGGTTTCACCTTTCTGAAGGCAGTTTGCAGACAGCAGCAAAAACTAACGTGAGAATAGTTGGCCCTGTTTATACCAGAAACTCATTAAAAAGTATACTGCAACCTTGGTTGGCATTGTTTCCTCCAGCCACACTGCAACGTGAAATCCTCTTGCAGAACAAAAGCAATGAAAGTTGCCACATGCCAGGAAACTTTCAGGGAATCACTGAAATCAGGACTGGACTCTTGTCTCCTCCTAACCCAGGCCAGGCACAGCTAAGCCAGCGGCTCAAGATGGCCTCAGGATGACAGTGCACCATGCAGGCACAGCTGAGGGGCCCATCAGCGTGGTTCCAAAATGGCCTTCAACAAGATTAGGACAACTGCCTGCACTGTTGGGTTTTTTAGAAGCAAGCTGATACCAAAGGGGTCAACTTCAAGGATACCAGAAGACAACATAGTAACTACTGTAAACTATGAGGATTAGCATTATATATTATTAAACAATTCAAGAGGAAAGTCATTTTCACAAGCTGTGTCCACTTTAAGCACAGGAAATTAAATGGAAAAATACTGTAACAGTCCCAGTTACAGACAACTGTGCAATCTAGTAGATTAAATGACATGTTTAGAACTTAAGTTTTAATTTTATGAGCTACCTTACAGACAGCTGAACACCAATATGCAGAAATATCAACCACAGCAGACAGCTGAGAACCTTATGATGTAAATGGTTAAACCTTCACCTGTGCATCGAATGCAGACTATTTCAGAGAAATTAAAGCCTACAGCCTGCTCTCTGGATGGTAAAAGTACAGCTCTCCCTCACACAAAAATGATGATGAAACTTGAAGCACAGGCACCATATATATTTTATTGACACAGATTTCTTCTGTCTTGAATCTATCAATTCAGCTGACAACAGTGTAGTAATTTGAAAAAAGTTCTTCTCCTTGCTTGATGTCTCTGAGAGCGACAAGAACTACACACCTCAGGTGGCTGTAAAAGAAGAAGCAAAACACGTAAAAGTGAACAGTGATATTCTCTTTCGAATTGCTTTTAATTCTTCATTTCAAAAAGCTAAACCAGTGGCCTTTTCTAGATTAGTTTAGTGAGTAATACGCATAATGCAGGGCAGGAAACATGGAAAAACCACACTGGAATACAGACAGCAAATATAACGAAAGCCAGTATTACTACCAAAAAACCCACAGCCAGTGTGGGTATGCAAAATATGTTTCCACTCAATCGTTCCACACAATCATTCAGAGATTAAAAGAATTAGTCAAGACTGCAAGAAGACACACTCAGGAGGAAAAGCTACAGCGAAGCTGATGCAGCAGAAGCCACTCCTGTGGACATGCCTGTCGCAGGCGCTGGCTGGCTAAAGCGCCTCTCCTAAGGCCCACCGCCACCCAGGAAGACAACTCTGAACTGCACCAGACACCTGCTGCCACCTGCAGCGACGTGTCAATTATCCATGAACTCCAAGCTGAAATCAGGAGCCGGCAGGCAGTTTCTCACAAAGATATATAGAAACCCACCCCTCTAAACTTCCTTTTAGTAAATGACCATGCCCTAAAGCAGAAGTGTCTGTTTTAGGAAGGAGAGCACACGCTTTCGACACTGATGAACCAGGAAGTGAAAAACAGCATCAACCCAAGTCTCTACTACTAAAAATTTAGTGTGAGGCCATTTTGAAACACACAAAACAACAAGGTAAATAAGTACTGAGAACTCTTTCATAAAACACAGCAAGATCTAGAAACCAGATTATCTACGTTGTCAGCATTGTATTCACCGGTATCAAAACAAGGACCTAGAGGCAGATGGGCTCTTTTGTCTGGTGGCTGCACACTGGGAGAAATAATGACTGGAAGATCATATTTTCTTGGACAGATTCCAAGCAAGAGCAAAATTCCCCTTTCCTGAAGTGGTCCCATAGCTTATCTGCTTTCACACTTCAAGTACAGCATTCAGGCTGAGAATTTAGTCCTAGTGCTTATTTTATTAGCATTTATTTAATTATCTGCAGATTCCATGTGCATCTTTAACCTTGACTCAAAAACTCCAAGTTTAATCAGAAAAGCCATTTTTCCAATATGCACCATAACTTTCTACAATGAAATTTCAGAGTATTTAAATAACTCCAGAATTACATTAAAGTTCAGATGATCTGCTCTAAGATTCCTATACATTCTTGGAATGAAGAGGATTATGTGAGAAAGATTTCCACGTGTTTTAATTTCTGAAAAAAAGTGGACTTTCAGGTCATAACCAGGATGTTGTAATTTTACTAACTGTAAAATTACATTTACATTTTAAGTCCATGCCTTTATATCGCATAGTACTTCACTTGTCTCAATACAATTTTAGGTTTCTTCTTGCAAATTCATCTGCTTATTTGTCACATAAGCAGCAGACATGAAGAACAGAGAGTAAGAAGCCTAAATCTGATTTACCTCAGAAGGGCTTTGATTGGTCAAGGCTGAAACAGATTTGAAATATGTACTGAAAAACCTTGGAACTGTAATAAAAGTCAAGTACAACTAGTGCTTTATGAAACTCAGAAGAATTGCACTGTAGTGCAACAACTGCTTGTAAAACTGTCTTCAGAGCTATGCTGATTTCATTTGCGAAAATCTGGAAAAACTAATGAAGAGTCTTGTAATTAAAATTAGTCTATTCAGAGAGGTAACTCTCCCATACAGTTGCACATTTGGGTAACTCATTTTCATATGGTTTGTTATTTTTTAACCATGTCTGTCTTTTCTTTACACATGCAATATGCGTCATACAAATCTACAAGCTCTTTCATTTGCTACCAACCTCTCTATGTCATGGCTGTAGACAATGTTTGGAAGATATTGTTTCAGTTCTACTGGAAAATGTCCTGGCACATCAAATTCTTGATAACACACATTTGCTGCTTTTTCTAGGAATAAAAAAAAAAGTTATTAGACAGGGTTTAAAGATGTGTAAAAACATCAAATGTACTGCTACAGGAGTACCAGATGCTTCATCAAACCTGAAAACCATTCCTCTGTTGGGAGGTACTGCACTCCTCTGAAGTCCTATTTTGAATTACACAAGAGGTACGCAATCATCTCTAGGGGCTTTGCCCAATTATCAACATGACTATGAAGAGGCACAACTTGCTTAGTGCCAGCGGTAGCTTACAGTGCTGCTACATGTTCCAAAAACACAGTATCTGCTTTTACAATTAAAAAATTATTGAAAAAATTTTCCTGGTGGCAAAACACATCAGAAATACAGGCAAGGAGAAAATCACCACTTACATAGACACTGGACTTCGAAAAAGCAGTTTCATGGGACAGCCCTATATCTCTGTGCCAGTGAACCCTCGGTTTACTCCTCCAGCAACCTTTCTGGATGCTACCTGGAGGTAATGCTATCTTCAGTGTAATGTAGGCTATGAAAGCCATTCAGAAGCTGAGGATGGTTATCAATTCAACTTTCTGCACAGTACAGCAGTTCCCATGAGTTACTTAAGATCAACAGTGAGACAGAACAAACAGTTCCCTTCTTGAGGTCCAACAAGTGAGATTACACCAACAGCTTCCTAGATTTTGTGCATAAATGTAAGGAAGTCTAAAAAAAATCTTACAGTTCAAACTGAGCAGTGATAGAATCCTACTGTACATGTCACTGTGTAGAGTTTTGTCATGAAGCCTCCTGGAATCATACTGGGGAACTTGATCTGCAACTCTCTACTGTCTCAGTCCCGTGGTACTTTCCCAGATATCCCTTCCCACCATCCCACATTTTGGGGTGTGTGCTTTTCATTCTACATACCAGGAAGGAAACTAGGGGGTCAGTGACAAAAGAGTAAGCATATTTGAACTGTTGCTGCAATGAAGGCTTCCAACATTCAGCTGTGACAAAAAGCCTCAGAAACTATTTAACCCCTAAGTGTTTGTTTTAAACAGTACTACTGCCCCCCAAGATCAGTATCCTATTCTCTGTGTCACTTTCAAAATAATTTATATCCATAAAGCCAAACTCATACTTGGAAAATTTACCTGGCAACTTACCATGTGAGCAGTTGTTGACATACTGTCCCACTGCCAGTGGGTTTAGCAGGGTAGCTGTGAGCCAGCTCTCATCACTCATTTGAAAAGGGCCAAGTTGATCTCTTCTGCTGCAAGACCTGAAATGCCCCACAGTGACAGCATGGATCGTGGCTCCTTCGCCTAACAGGTTATCCTACTTCCTCTGCAGGAATGGCCACAGTCACTGCATACACAGTGCCCAACAGCTGCCCAACCCACCTGGGGTGGGGGGCACGTGCATAGACCAACACCTCCCACTACTCTACGGTGTCCTTCAAACTCTGGTGGAAGAACTTGCATAAAACTACCACACACTCTTCCAGAAACCAACATCAAACGTTATACCATTACAGAAGTGTCAACACCTTTCATTCACTTCTAAAAATGCAAGGACTCATTACAGTATTAGCTTCAAACTCATTCCAGAAATTAAAATCTAGTGGGTATTAATATTCAAACTAGGTATTAAATAATTTTGCTAGTTCTTTTCATGTCATATTTAAACACAAATGGCAACAAATTATATTTTAAGGTAAGCCAAACCAGTCCAGGTTAGCTGTGTCAGGGGAAGTTCAGACTGGGCATTATGAAAAGATTCTTCACTGAGAGGGTGGCCAGTCACTGGGCTTCTCTGAGGAGCAGTCACGGTACCGAGTCTGTCACAGCTCAAGGAGCATGTACATGATGCTCTTAGTCATACAGTTTTAGGTAGTCCTGCAAGGAGCAGGGAGTTGGACCGGAGGAACCGAACTAAGCAGGTTTGATTAGCAGCTCAGAAACATTTCAGTACTTTCATGCTACCTCCTGCTCTATTAAAACTGTTTTCTGTACAGGAAAGTCTCTGTACATCAAAACCCATCTTACTGGTGTTACAGATGAAGACACAAGTACACAATGGGTCACAACCAGCACTTCCCACCCTTGTGCTGTTTGCATTATGAGATACGCACAAGTGGACAACAATCCCATGCAACTCAGAGTAAGAAACAGGGAACTGAGACAAGGAGTACCCCAGTTTTAAATCAGATGAGTGACAATCCTCTACTTCTTTTGCTTACCTGTACACTGATCTGGACAGTCCTTTATCATTCCCATCAATAAGGACACCATCAATGCACCTAAAAATAAAGGGATTGCCAAGGGACTGGAAAAAGATGGGCTCATGCTTTCTGTATACTGTACCTGTTGCAAGATAGATATTATTTCAGAAGAAAGTAAGTTAACTGTCAGAGCAGGCTTTCAGTCCCCTCCACAGAGAAACTCAAAGGAGAGCGAGCGAGTAGGAGAGAAGTTCCCTCTCACTTAGTGACACTGATATTTGTAAACCTACAAGCTTTCAGACACAACTTTTTGGATGCAAAAAATCCCATCTCAACTAAATGAGCTGATACATTTCAAAGAGAGAAGCTTCAAATGAAATCACAGAAGGCCTGGATCAAGTATCTTTGGGAGAGGAAGATAAAGCCTCACAGCCAACTAGTGTACTTCAGAGATGAAAACATCAGGTGATACTTGTTCAGGAAAACACAGCTGAAGATACTAAGCCATTTTGCTGCTACTGTGTCAGCACTCTGAAAAGCACACACAGATTCAGCAAAGAATCTGAAACACCTCCATCCATAACCCCAGGGATTTTGTTTGGTCCAGGAGATGGAAAATGACAAACTAAGAAAAAATTATTTCAGCAGACTGTTTCCCAAATCTGAGGAGAGGATTTAACCTGCCATGACTTCCAAGCACAGAAAAGCAACCGCTGACTGGCTTGTCATTTTTCATGAAATCGTTCTCCTGCATCCCTCACACCCACCATGTCTTCAGCACCTCTCTCCTGCACTGCAATCTCACAAGGAGCCACAGGCAGGCTGTGGGCCCTGTCCACAGGGTCCCATCCCCAGCCTGGCAGGTTCCTTCATTAACCTGAGAAGGCACTTCAACAGCCCATCCTCTTGTTTTGCCAGAAGAGCTGTCTGAGGAGACTCTGAATGAGCCTATGCTCACACTTAGTTAAGTGCCTGAAATTTGAAGTGAGCTGCAAAAGTGGCAGGCTCACTCAATGTCACTTGACCATTAGTCATTTCACAAGTAATCAATAGTAATTGCCAGGCACTCCGAATGACCACAGGGAATGATTCTGTTGACAGATGAAACAGAAACAAACCCAAAGCAACTCAGCAGAGTTGCTAGCTTGGCCATACTGACAGAATTACAAACCTTTTTAAGAAACGTATGCAAACGCAGTTCCAAGAAATGAAGAGAGAAGTACCGATTTTTCCAAACATACTTTATGGAATAGAGTTCTGCTAAATGAAGGTTTTATTTTCATTCTCCAATTTGTACTTCTGTACTTTGAAGAAGTTCATGCAATTGTCTACTGACTGTGTGGAGATCTCAAAACCTCATTTTTCAGATCCTGAACCAAAACAGAAACCCCAAGGAATTACACTGTCCTGTTCATCTACTCGAAATTTCTCCCATACATTTGCATTTAAAGAATCTCAAAGAACTTTTGTAGCTGCTGGAAAATCACACTCTCAGTACTGAATTTTTTTTTTTATAAACAAAATTATCCTTCCCGATACTGTTTTTCTTATTTCCAAAATAACTCCAGATAGTTTACAAATATTCTCATGCAGCCTAACTGGTGATTTTGTTAAGGAATGACAGAAATAAAACCCATAAAATAAAAATTAGTGCTGATCTTTGGCATTCCATGATCAGATGCTTAGAAGTTCCATCTAACTTAATCAAAAACAAAAACATGCCATTACCAGGATACATAGACACAACCGTCCCTTTTGGTACAAAACCTTTGGTAACAAAGACTCCAGTTCCAGCAGACACCAGGGAACTCCGGTCTCTGCTAACAGCGAACCCAAGTGTGTTAAACAAAACTTCCTCAGGACTAAACATGTGCTGACCCTGATGGGTACAAGAATTTACTTTTGACTGCTTCTGCTCCACAGTCAGTAACTCCAGATATTGCCACTTGACTTCTGGAAGTAAGGCCAGAATATCTGCTTGTCTGCTGAAGTCATTTATGAACAGAGCTTTAAATGCTTTAAGTAGTGTTTCAAAGACATCTTCATCAGCAATAATTTTGTCTTGAGAGCTTTCAGGAACATATCGAAGGGTCCTATAAAGAAAATAAAATATTTTAAAATTAAAAACATATATTAGTATTACTTTTTTTCCTAAACAGAAAAGAGCCATTTTGCAGCACCAGTAACTTAGATGCACTGATGTTTTAGAGAACTCCAAACTTTTGTCATACTTCTTCTAGCTACAACCACTGTTTTTAACACTAAAAACACTAAAAGAGACTGTTTAAACCAGTACCTGTCCTACTCTAAAACCATAATCTCTGAATATTTACAAGTAGGTTAAACCCTACTGAACTCTCAGCAAAAAACGCCATCAAAAATGAAACGTAATTATCATGTTTATTAAAAGAAATAGTTCATTGCACTTTAAATTACGTGAGACAAATATTATGTGGGCGAGGAAGGTTTTACTTTAGCTACTTACTTTGTTACTTATAACCAATTCATAATAATTTAAATCCAAACATTACTTTTATGACTAAAGTAGGGCATACACATCCTACTGACAAGAAATTATCTATCTAACTATCTATCTATCTATCTACCTTCAACGTCAAACACCATCTTAAAGTATCATGCCAGCCAAGAGGCAACCAATGCTGAAGCACTTCTGAGTAACAAACCCGAGTGAGCTCCTGCGGCGCCCCAGACCCTCCCGAGGAGGGGCAGCGGGGTCTGGGCTAAGCGCCCGGGACCTTACGCCGCGCCTCACCTGCGCTGGCGACGGAGGTTGAGGGCGAGCCAGGGCACGAAGCGGTACTTGTACGAGCGCCAGCGCCGCCGCAGCTCCCGCAGCATGGCCTCCGCTCCCTCACGGCGCCGCGCTCCGCCCCCCGGTAAAGCCGCGCCCGCGCAAACTGGGACAACCAATCCGCGCTCCGGACACACGCCGGCGCATTTGTGTCCTGAGCCGCCATTGGCTGCGAGCGGCCGGCGGGGCGCCGAGCGGCGGCTGGGCCGTGAGGGGGGAGCCCCAGACGGCCGAAGGTGAGCGGCCGGCTCTCGCTCGGCCCGCGGGTGATGATGCGCAATAGTCAGAACGGGGAAAGCTGCAGGCATCCGGAATGAAAACGCATGGCTCCTGGGTGCATATTTACAGACGTAAATACACACACCTCTCTCCGAACAGTGTTACATTGCACCTTCTGTGAAGAATCAAAAAAGACAAGATCAGATTAAAAGGTGGCTTAAAAAGTATCTAGAAGCAGCCACTAAAGACCACTCCTGGCACTGTCAGATCACCTCTCCAAAATCCAGTGCCTGCTTCTAGCTACGCTAAGAGCTGTTAGTGCCTCAGATAGGCAGAGAATCAATTAGGTTGGAAAAGACCTCTCAGATCATTAGACCAACCACCACCGTGGCACGGTGCCATGTCCAATCTTCCCTTAAACACCTCAGGCACCAGATCCCACCACCTCCCTGGGCAGCCCATTCCAATGTTTAATCACTCTTCCCGAGAAGAAATTCCTCCTAATGTCCAACCTGAACCTCCCGTGCAGCAGCTTCAGGCCATGTCCTCGTGTCCTGTTGCATGGGAGAAGAGGCTGACCCGCACCCAGCTCCAACCTCCTTTCAGGCAGGTCACCTCTGAACTTCTTCCTCTCCAGGCTGAGCCCCCCCCGCCCAGCTCCCTCAGCTGCTCCTCATAAGACTTGTGATCCATGTCATAAAAAGAGTGGCTCAGTTTCAGACCTGAGACACGTTACACTTCTGTCCACACTTCTGGCTAGTATTTGGCTGTGACAACAAGGAAACAGGAGTTCTGTATTCATAGCATCATAAGCTACTGTAGATTGAAAGGTGCATCCCACTGACTGTTGCACAGCAAGCAGCAGCATCTAAGTACACAGACTGAAGGAATATACTACAAACCATGAGCATTTACAAACACGGGCACAAGCCCTTTCAGTGCTAAATTCTACCATCACTTATCTCTAACGTAATTAAAAAAAAAAAAAATCTAGTAAGAAAAACAATCACTCAGCAATTGATCTTCAAAAATTAGCAATGGCCCCCAAATTATTCTGTACAAACCACCAGAAGTGTAAAGATAAGGGTACTGTTATCATCTTTGGCTGCTGTTGTCCCTTGACTGCTTGGGTACCTAGTTTGATAAAACTTTTATCTTTGGATTCTGCTCCTTAGCTACAGTTTTAACTTAAGGCTGCCAGTGAATTGGAAAAATAAAAACATGTATGCATGTATTTTACTTTATTCAGAAAGCAGCTTAAAAAATATTAAGCAAGTGTTTCAGAATTTTTTTTGGGGTAAACAGAGAAATCAAGCCTCAGAACACTCTCAGGGGTTACAGTCTTTTCTCTGGAGCTGAAATTTTGACAAGAGTTTGAGAATTTGAGACAGGCCCACCAAAGCAATATAACTATCATAATTAACTTCCCATCTCAGAGCTTTACAAATATTTAAAGTTATGCCTTGGTTTATTCCATAATCAATTCTACTGGTGGCCTGCCACGTCATTTCTAAGAACAGGAGCTGAGCGATGGGCTATTGCAAACTGAAGTAATTGAGGGAAAATGCAGGAAAAGGCACTGCTGGAAAGTGCTTCCCTGCCATCTCCTGGCCTTCCTCGGTAATTACAGGGAAGAAAGGTCTCACTTCAATACTTAAAACTCTGGGTTTCAGCGCTGTGTGCCATAACCGGAAAACAACACGCATGTTCACCACAACACATGCATATTGTGGCTCTTAAAAGCAAGACAGTCACAGCATGATTCAGGTCATTAAGGAAGACTAAGCAATGAGTGGAAAGTTAGTAAGGGAAATAGACTGCTTTGGGAGGTAGGCTGTCAGGTCACAACAGCCACGCACACAAGTTGCCCACTTCCACTTGATGAAAGGACATACGTGACCCTTGTGACACTCCAGCATGTTCTGGAGCCATTCCATACCCTTGAGTGAGAAGTTGCAAAGATGAAACTCCATCAGTCTTCAACCTATGACCATCAGGCAGCAATGAGATGTTATTCCCACCAGAGAAGTCACAAGCATAGAGCTTACCATCTGCCTGTGGAAGAACTGAACATGCCCTGTGCACATGAAGATACTTGGTTCCCTGAGTAGGTGTCTTTGAAATTTACTACCACCTGCCGGGTACCCGTGATCTCTGCCATCCCCTGCTCCTAAAAAGGGGGCTGCAACATTACAAGTATGACATACTACAGCAGGATTCAGAACTTCTATAGTATATCAGATAAAGGAAGATACATTATAATCAGTTTATCTCCTGCTTAATCCTTGCCCTGTATTTTCCTTTTTGACATTTCAGGTAGTACATTTTTCTAATTTTAGAAATCAGTAATTAGAATTTATCCGAAGATTTCTGCTACCAGTTTTCTTCTGGTGAATTGATATACTTGTATCTATCTGCAGAAAGTCACATAACTAATGGAAATAATAAAAAAGTGCAATCCTTCAAAATATAGAATCTACAGTCACAAAAAAGCCTATAGTTGAAATCAGTTTCCATGAAAAAATAGATTAACTTTTAAAACTTCAAAAATATCTGGAGAAAGACAAGAACAGAAACAAGCCCTAGCTTTGCAATACATGGATTGCCTGAATAAGGAAAGGCTTATGTTTCCTATTAAAATCTCAAGCAACAGAATCATTTCACCAAAAACATAAAACAGCAGATTAAATTCCAACATACATTTCAATTGCTCCAGAACTGACCTAACCAAATCAGCTCACCCGAATAGGTAATTATTACATTTGCAGTAATGCACAATTTTGACATTTAATTCTTGGCCTAAAGGCATAATCGAGTGAGGTTTGTAGATAACAGTGCTGTCATAAGAGAAGTTCCTATCTTCATCATTAATTAAAAAAAAATTAGTCTTTGTTGCTGCCCTTTATCTAAGCATTCTTTATTAATTCACCCAAGAGTTATATACATAGATAGAGAGATATATATATATGTAGGCCAGTACTCATTCACTTGTGTCATTTAGTATTAGAAACTAAGTCTTGATATATCAAGTGTAATGTATGAAATTGTGTATAAACAGTGAAGTGTACCAGAAATATTTTATTCCCATCAGTAAAATGAATGTGTTCATCTTACATTAAGCAAAGGACAACGTTTTTTCAAAAACTTTTATTTACTATAAAGACAAAAAACACCAAAATACGTACAAATTATACTATATAAAATTGGTTCAATGGGGTAAAAACTTTTAATTAAAATATCTTGATATATTTAAAATAACAAAGGATACAATGAAGCCAAATTTCTTAACCCAGAGATTTCTGTAAAATTTGCTTGCACAGTAAGGTGCTAATAGAAGTTAGCCCTTAAGCCCTGGAAGTCTTAGGAATCAGTCACATAGCAAATATAATTTCATTGTGAAAGTGAACTTTGGTAGAAGAAACTCTATAGGACACCTGAGGTAGTAGAAACTGGAATAAACAGCAGTAGACGTTATTTACAACGTAAGTACCAAATAACATTAAGAACACAAAAAATAATTACACAATACAATTTTCAGTCCAGCTTTGATCCAAAGAAAATAAGAATATTACATCACATCTCCATTTTAAAAACACCACAATTACCAGCAAGCCAAGGGAAATGCAAACTCAAACAAATGCATTTGGACACCTAAGAGGCAGTCTGAGTTTGAAATGTGGTAGGCATGGTGATCTACATAGTAATACTGATTAGCTGAGGTTCATCAGTTTATACAGTTTACATTTCTGCCAGAAACAGTATTCATCTGACAACTGATCTTCCAGTACATGAATTGGCAAGAGTGCATCCTTTAAAGCTTGCACATAAGAAAGACTTGGAAACAATCTTACTAGAATGAGAAATTCTAAAGTGGTCAAAAAAAAAAGTCAAGTACAAAACAGAGCTACCAAACTTCACATTTCGGTATTATCTTTTTAACTCTTCAAAATCTGCCAATCTTCAAAAACAAAGGAATGTAATATTTCCAAAAGAAACACATTCACAACTAATGACACGGGTTTGTTTTTTTTTTTTATTAGTATGAGCACTATCATTCATGTAAACTTATCTTTAAGATGTCTTACTTCCAATTTGTATTATACACTTTTAAGGTACTATAGCTTATTTAGTTTGTCCTGAGTCTTTGAAAATAACCAATTCTATTTGAGTCCAACAATCCAACTGGCTTCTGAAGAGTTATAGCATGAACAGTATTTTTTTTCAAAATGGATTAAACACAATCAGTATTAGATTAAAAAAGATCCCCATTTTTAAAAAAGCAAAAGAAAAAGCTGCCATTTTCCTTCAGAATTACATGCATCAGAATCTAAAAACCTGCCTTTAAAATAATTTTAAAAACTTGTTTAAAAAAAAACCCCACAACTCCTAAAAACCGACAAGTTTTGCACTACAGGTGAAGCTTTACTTCACATTTTACTTTATCTTGATCTTCAAGTCCAAGTTTGTTTCTTGTTAAAATAAATACCTTTCTTACGGTAATATTTTTAACATTTTCAAATTAAATTATCACTAATGGCTACAGTAAATAGATGATGTACGGCAGAAGGAAAACAGCAGGTAAAACTTGTTATCAGTAGAGAATGTAACCTCAGTTTCTTTACACAAAGAATGAGATTTGCTCATTTGGCACCTGCTCACACTGAAGTACATGCCAAAGTCTCCCATAAAGACTTTTTGGGAGCTTTGTTTGGGGGGCCTTTGACATGAAACTTCTCTACACGATTTGCCAGAAGAAACTGCTATATGAAAAAAAGGCTCAATAACTTCTAGCATGATTCAGACTAAGTTGCTTTATACAGAACAATCTTGTTTATTAAATAACCTATACTATCAGAGCCTTCAACATATCCTTGTTGAAGGTGGCATTTTATCCCAGATTTCCAGAAAATCTGGTTTTAAAACTCTTGTGTCAGGAAAATATTCCATGACACAGCTTGCATCTTTTTTTCTAAAGATTATTTTAAAATATCCCCTTTTCACGAAAGTTAAAAATACAAAGAAAACAAACTTTGATTTCAAAAGAAATTACATGGCCAGCAGTAAATGCACAGTGAACCATGAGTGCCTGCTCTTACTTCATAGGAAGGCAAAATGCTTTTTTTAAAGTTTCCATCAATATTTGGATTCGTAACTCAGAGAACATCATGTAACTAAAAGGGACAGATACAGAATGTCCTTTTAACCAGTACGGAAAACTTACTAATTGCAGAGCATCTACATGTGAAATTGAACAGTGATTGCTATATTAAAATAGATCTTGAGCCTCTCAGCTTCTAATACTGCTGAAAAAGTGCTCTAAATAAAACAAAAATCACTTACCTGCTAAATAATCATGCAGATTTAAGGAAAAGTGGTTTTGAGTTAACATAGAGCCAGATGTTTGAAAAGGCACAGTTTACAAATCTCTGCATGAATTGTCAAATGTTGCATACTGAGCTTAGGTAAAGATCTTGATTTGTCAATCACATACTTAGGTAGGGTACTCCACTGGCCATATGTTCTTGATGTATCTACCATTAAGGCCAGCAGAACAATATAATTTGCTGCGCTTAACTGCACTGCAAGACAGTTATTGTATATTCAGTAGCATTTTCTTCAGTATTTCAGGCTTACACATAAGTAGCTACCACGTGGTACGGAAGACTGGGTGCTTCAGCAGCTCCCTCGAAGGGGGTCTGTCCTGAGGTTGAAGTTCTAAACACCGAAGAGTCACATCTTTCAAGCCCGGAGACAGATGTGTAGGGATTGATGGAGCAGTAGTTGCACTAGCAATCTGCACAAGGGGAAATAACTTTTTAGAAGCCAGCGATTAAGCCCCCTCTTCTACCCCAAAAACATTCCACAAGCTGATTATTTCAGCTGATGAGTTAGATTTATGAACTTCTCTCTGTTCAGCATGTTTCCTACTGTGATTTGAAGATTACATAACTACTTTCAGTTTATTGTCCTTACGCCTATTGCTTCTCAGTTTGACTTTCTCCTTACACTTTTCTCTAAATTTTCTTCTTACAGCAAGATCCTGCAGTGATCATCTCTGAGCAGGCCATAGGAAAAGCTCTTACAGCACACATATGTGCATTCTTTAGTCTACTAGCTGCCTTCACTGTTAACTGGCAGAAGTCACCATGGAGAGAGATTAAACTGAGTGATGTTACACTACAACATGTTAAACTGAGTGGGCTTTCTTGCACTGCCTTTACTGTATTTATGCTACCACCCAAAGGCCAGTATGTCTCAGAAAGACACAGATCTCTCCCAACCAAATTAATTTTAATTTATCTAGATAAGATTAAAGCAGGATGACTAGGAACACTAGAGTGGCAGCACCAGTTTCACAGAGACACAGAACCAAGACAATTGCATCTCTTATCACAACTGACTTAGAATGTATCTGAGTAGTGCTGTGGAATGTCTGTTTTCTGCAAACACTTTCTTCACTTGCAGCAGTATTTTCTTCATTCATGCCTATAGTTCAACTGAACCTTTAGAATTAAATGTAACTACAGTTCACCTGAACCTTTAGAATTAAATGTAACTACAGTTCACTGGAACCTTTAGAATTAAATGTAACTAATTGATTTTAGTAAGAAACATGAATGCCAAGATGCATGATCTAGAAAAGGAAGGGGCAAAAATTGTATACAGCAAGGTATAATGGAAAACATATTTCAGCAAAATCTGATCATGGAACATCTGGCTTTTACAAAAGGACATTCCCCACTGTGAAATAAGAATACATACAGAAATGGTTTATGGTAAATAAAGCTTCTGTGTTTTATAGGATTGTAAGAAAAAGTTCAAATCCCAATCTTCTGCTGAATGTATAGATCAACTCTATTCCTAACTTTTTTTTAGCCTGTTACACTATGTTTTTATATCTTAGAACACACCTTTCTGAGCAACCTGCTCTAGTGGAAGGTGCCCCAGCACGTGGCAGGGAAGGTAAAATTAGAAGATGATCTTTAAAGTCCCTTCCAACACATACCGTTCCACGATTCTATGATTTTGAATATTTTTGCATTAGTATCTTTTTTTTTGGTATCAGTTTGTTTGTTTTTTTTAAAAGAAGCAAGTATGGTTATATTGGTACCAGTAATTGTTTCTGTACTAACTGCTCCAACATAAAAAAAAGCTATTCCAACAACCCCTGCTACATGCACACTTTTCTAAAATCCACATTGCTGTAAACAAGATTACTTGGCATCTTTTGTAGTGTATTGATAGTAACAAAATACCTCACCTTAAATATCAGAGCAAGATGATTGGAGTGTTTCTCTGCGTTCCAGGGAGGTTTAGCACAAGCCATTTCTATCACAACACAGCCAACACTCCACACATCACAGCTCCTTCCATATTGCTGACCTCTCAGGACCTGAACAGACAGACACCAAAAATCAGATTATATGTTTCAAAGTCTCTTAGCTCTAAGTCATTTAGGAGTAAACCCCAAAATGTCATCAAACAAGTTTATTCAGATTAACATTTCAGGCTAAGAGAGTGATAAAGTGATGTAAATGCCGCAAGACTTATACAGGTCTAGAGATCTAGTAAATACAATACTTGACCAAGTGGCAAGCAAAGTACCTTGCAATGGCTAGCTTTTGAGCAAAGGGTCATTTGGGCGTTAGTAACAATACTTGTGATAACTGTATCTTGTAGCAAACTACTTAAAACAACTTTGGCAGCAAGAAAGAAATGTCATGATCACCATGTTGGAATCATTCCTAATCTTTAGAACAAAGGCATTTAAAACACATTTGAAGCATATACAGCAATTTTCTGTTATTTGGCTACATGAATTAGCTTAAATAGTTCAAGCAAACTTTTAAAATAACTTTAAAAATTGGTTTCTTACCTCCGGTGCCATAAATGCAATAGTTCCCAACAACTGTCCCTGAAACTCCCCAGCACCAGTTCCTTTTGATGCCAACCTGGCTGCAGCTCCAAAATCAGCAATTCTTAATCTATGACCTGTGCTGTCAATTAGCAAATTGGCACCTGTCAACAGCACAATAAAAACACTACTAGTTGGCTTTCTATTAAAGGCAAAAGGATAAACAGACACTTGACAATTTTCCTCCCTCACTTCAAAATTATGAAATAGGTTGACATCCCCCACCCCAGTATCAAGGAAATCTAAAAATCAAAGATACGGTCTAATAACCTCACTTCTCTGTTATGCCTGAATGATACTGCACACAGCTTGAGGCTGTTTGAGAGATTTCGAGAAGCAATCAAATTTCAAAGTAGGGCAAACACACAGAATTCTGGAATAATGCCTGGAGATGGCATAATGGAAGAAAACGGTGACCTAAAGTCCTGAAGGCTTCTTTGCCTGTGGCTTCTCATGAAATTTAAAGTTATTTCATTATCAAGCAACCTTGAGTTGCTTTAACGAGAATTACAGAGCAATTCAAAGTTTTACTATTTCAAAAAGAATTAATAAAGACAAACATTTGCTTTCGATATGTTGCTACTTATATAAATATAACTCCAGTTCATGGACAGCTATAGTGACATCAAAGGGAAAAGTTCAGTAAGACTGGTATTTCCCAGTAAAGTTCACATTTTACTCAGAGTATTAACTGTATTTATGTTCAATTAGGAAGAAAACTCATCACAATATTTCCATACATTAGAAATCTGGCCTCTTTATCCTGGCTTGTTCACAGATTTTACTATCATTTCAGTGTAAACATTTACATTAATTTAAGTAGCAGTAGTTTTAAAACTGTATGGCAACTTCATATCTTATTTTAACCAACCGAGAAAGACAATTTTTCTAAACTGTTGGCACAGGCAGCAAATATCCCCAAGCTTGCTATGAACGTTTTGATTAATTTCAGCAATAGAATTTCTTAAGAATGATCAAGAATGATCAGATAAACCAAGAAATACCACTCCTGAGATGGTATCTGAGAGAATGAATAGGTCTCAGGCCAAAACAAATGCTGCTTTCTGAATACTTCTTCTTAGAAGAAATTACTAGTAATTCTCACCTTTAACATCTCTATGGATTATCTGATTCTCATGGAGGTAAGAAAGGCCACGTAACAGTTGTTCTGTGTAATTAATAATAACTGATTCTTTGAAGGCTCCATATTTACTTAACAAATGAGCAACTGAACCCCCTAAAAGATAAAACAGTACATTCTATCAATATTTACACTTTTCTGTTAATAGAGTTCAACACTGCATCCTAAAACTGGAACTTGATATTAGTATTTGTAATTTATAACTAGGTTTGTCCTTCCCCTATCCCCCAAAAATTAAAATAATTTCATAGGCAAAAAGTGACATAGTTCATTCCTCAATTACTTTCTACATGGAATTGTACACATTATAGACAAAAGTCTTCATGCTTCCCAATAATTTTATACTTCCTTAAAAACAACACTTTATCTACACATTAACATGTAAGCAGCAGAACATTAGCTTTCTTTGGGGCAACAGATAAGTGCAACCTCCAGCAAGAATTCTCTCTTAATATCTTCGTTTATATTTGTTATTATCCAATACATAGAACTATGCAGACAGGCAAGGAAAAGCAGTATCTTCTTCTATTTTCCGAAACTAGTAATAGATTCTGAAGATTTTGGATTTTCAATTTGTCTCTCAAAGTATTGTAATATAGCCTGGGCTCAAATGAGGTAAACACAATTCCTGACATTTCACTATCTAAATAATATTTCAGGAAAAAACTACACTTAAAAAGTTTAATACCCTTCATTTTGAGAAAGTATTTCTTGCACTACTTCTTGTAATGACACATACTTGAGGGCTTTGCATGTTAGCACTCCGACCACAAGTTAAGGTGCAATTTTCCTTTTATAGGAAGTAAGGATGTATAAAACACCAAATCTAGTCTTCGTAACTGGATGGCAGCAACATACAATCACATTCATAAAATTAATAAACTACTTCTCAAAAAAAGGACAGATTTTCTTGTCCCTGCACTATACAATTATGAAAAGATCTCAAAATTTTTTACTAAATTACCAATTAAGAGATTTAAGACTTGAATTAATTTTTCCCAAAGCACTACTTACTACTTATTATTTCAAACTTTGCAGTTCTTAAATGCTTCTCCATGTCACCTGACACAATTTTTAAGAAAAAGCTTGGGACAAAAATAAGTGAGAGGTATTCCAAAGTTTCTAGCAAAGTTATTTTTAATAATAACCTAAAGCTATACAGATACACTGAAAATGCAACAGTTTGAGAGACAGTCACTTCAGCTGGAAATAAATCAAAATTTGTAACTTCTCACTTAGAGTCAGAAATGGAAGGAAAAGTAATAGAATCTTTCTTCAGGGTTTTCAACTGCTTTAACTGTGTGACAGGTTAGGTATGGAAAATTACAAATCACAAAAAGATGCACCATTAAGAATATTGCTATGACGACTTCAGCTGTTCTATAAGTAGACCTTTATACTGATTGCCAACACAGCAATGAAAATATAAATTCACAACCTCAAGTGATGCAAAATCCACTATGCAACTACATATTTCAAGACTCAAATGGTATTTTCACCAGCTGTTTACCTGCCATCCATTCAATAAAGAGGTTATAGTTGCTCTTCTCACATGTAGCACCCAACATTCGAATAATGTTAGGATGGTTCAGATGACTCATCATTCTTATTTCTTCTCTCAGTGCTTCAACTACCTCTTCTTGCTCAGATGATGTGTTCCTGACATATGTCACCTGTTTTGAAATATGGTATTCAGACTTACCTAATATAAGTACAAGTCCCGTAATCCTCCTTCAGTACAGCAAAAAGAATGGATGGTTTTCACCATCTGGAACTACTTTTTTACCTCCAACCCCATCAGCTGAGAACATATCTCCATCTGAGACAGTCACAGAAAATTAAGAGTGATCTTCCAGAGAACAAACAAAAACCTCTCCAAGTACAGAGTGGGGAAACATCCCTGTTCTCTCCTCTGTTTAAACTGTGAAAAAACCCTTGGTTTTGAGATATTGAGGAAAAAGAAGAAAGATAAGGCCTGAAACAGGATCCTGAGTGTTATTTATAAAATTTTACCAGTTAAATGATATACATTTCATAACTAAAGCTCTTACATAAATTCAACTGAAGGGAAAACATGACAGGTCAGAAGTAATGGAACTGAAGCCAATCTCAGCTCTGATCCATACTAAATATTAAACAAAGGTATGCTGCAGGGAATTTCCCCCAGGCATTACAGGACCACATGTGTGGGAAGAGATGGGATGGAGTTGAGTTACAGGCTGTGGGACCAAGAAGCACATGGCAGCACAAAGGAGCACACGGCAGCACAGAGAGGCTTGTCTCCGCCGGACCCTGGGGGAGGAGGTGTCACACGGCAGAGCCCTACGGAGAGGAGCTGCCGGAAGCTGACAGACGGGTGAACAGCACATGATCACCCCACAGAAGGACATTCAGAAAGTGTGTTGCTGATGTGGCAGCATGGGATAGGTCACATAGTGAGTATTGCCATGTAAGGAAATACTGGGCCTTGAAGAAGTGTATAAAACCAGCTCGTTTCTTTGAATAAACGATTCAGATTCCCTGCCGGTCTGGGTCCGTGTCCCAGTCGCTACGAATGGTGCCCTGCATCAGGGACTGGAGCTGTAGGGGAGCCACTGAGGACATGAGGGCTGGACAGTCCTCATCGGACTCGGTGAGGTCCATGTCTCAATCACCGACACACATGGACAAGCACAAGCAAAAGAGTTTCAAAGAACAAAAAGCTGGTAGCAGATACTCTTTCCTTGAGCAATTTCAAAACATTTAATCAATTCCATAGGTGTAAGTTCATTGTAGAACTGATAAGAGAGTGTTTGGACTAAAATTCCCTTTATTTTTTTACCACTGATTCAGCCCTAGGGCAGCTCTAGTGTGAACAATTTACTCACACCTAAAACTTTCAAAAAACTTAACTGAAGCATATGCATTTGGACCTCTTCTCAGCCACACTTCTGTATCTATTAACTTAAATAGTAAGAATACTTGCCTCCAAGTTGGCTTTAGTTAGTTAGCAAAGTTGAATCAGAGGAAACAAACATTAAACTATATTTCCTTCATTTAAAGCTGTAGGAAAAATATTCTTGACAAGTGAGGGGAGACTGTTTTAAATAGCTATCTTGCAACTGGGGCATAAATTGGAGTATCTGGGCTCCATTCTTAACTCAGCCACCAATTTATGAACTTGATAGAAGCAAAAACACTTGAAAAACTATGGGAGAAAAAAGGCATAGAAATAAGGACCTTTTTTTCACTCTAAGAAGAATTGAAAAAACTTGCATATATTAGGTTAAAACCATGCATATAAAAGTTTTTAAATTATGTATTATGTCAGAACACATGATGGGGAGTAGAAGAAGCAGGAACACAAGAGGTCTATGTGAGCAAACACAAGAAAGGGAGGTACTTTTCTGAAGTATTTACCTGTTTTACAGCCATTAACGTCCCTGTTCCCACATCTTGAGCTTGGTAACAGGAAGAGAAAGCTCCAAGACCAATTTGCTGACCTTTAAGCCATTCTGCATCTTCTCTGTAATGGTGTTTTGCTTTGGTATGTCCAGGCAGGGTTTCTGGTGTCTGCAAATTAAATTCAAAATCAACTCCAAGTTTACTAACATGCATCTAAAATACAGACATTCTAAGGTGTTAAGAAATATCCAAGCTTATATGCCTCTCCTCTCCCTTACACTTCTTTGTACTGCTTGAAATGTAGGTCTCAGCTGAGATTAGAGCACCAGAGTATTCTGTAACCCACATACTGCTACTATATGCAGAAAAAGAGCTTCCTCTGTGTTACTGGGTGAAGGTGAAAGGCAAGATTAGAGGACACAAGTAGAAACATGACTTTTTTTCTATTCCTAGTGTCACATCTAGTTAAGGCTTTAGCATGCACCTATAGTAAACAGAACCAAAATCAGGTTGTTTTCTATTTAATTTATCCGTTCCATTTTATGTTTTACATGTTGTTACCTCAAGGGATCACAAATAAAATACCCCTTTCTCTATTCTTATCTCTTGTGCTTTTTGTCTATTTGCAAATATATACATATTTTTTTTCTAACTACTAAAGTATCTCTCATCTTCTCTCAAGATAAGAAGACAAGAAGATCTTTTCCCACTCTTTCTTTCAGAAATCAGTTTGGTTTTGTACAATTGCCGTCAAAGTAAATCAGCATTAGGACTCAGTACAGGTCTACTCCGGCTTAAAAATTTTGGTTTTATTTCCTGGTTTCCCCAGTTTTACACTTCTTTATTTGTCACTTTAAATGTTGATACATGACATGGTGTTTCTCTTCCAAACACCTTCTCTAGATTCGTTAATAACATGGAAGGATTCTGTTAGCACCCTCAAGTGGCAAACTGTTTATATTCCATTTCCTATGAACGGGTATTGAGCACCTTCATGTTTTCTATCACTTTTGAAACATAAAAGCACTGCTTTATAATTTCAGTGACCCTCAGTTGAGACTTAAGGTAAATTCACACATGTATACTTACATCCTGCTGAATGATTATGATATCTTCACCATTTTCAACCTGTAGTTGAGGAATTATTGGCAAGGCATCTTGGGATGCTGACATTGCCATAGCAATAGCCAAAGCTTCCTCCTCTTCAGCTTCCATCTTCTCCTTGCATTTTTGATTATGATTTACATCATCTTTGTAAGTATCATCATTTTCTGCCCGCTCAGGAGAAAGAATTGCAACTTCAGACTTGAATGTAACTGTGCCATCACCTGTTGGCATGGAGGCCTCAAGTAGGTCCTCAATACTAGAATTGAGCTCTGCATTAACATCCAGCCGGCACTTTTCATCTACTGGTGTGAACACCGTCTCTTCACTTGGTATAACTGCACTGGTATTACCATCACACTGTGAAATATCATTCAAGTCAAGTGTCATACTGCTTTTTAAGGTTTCTCCTTGCTTGTTCACATCACTTGGGGTGGGTCGTGATGGCTTTGGCCTGTGTACATGACTGGATGGCAATGGCCTGGCTTGGGTAAAAACCGGAGAAAGTTTCTCAGATTCTTTATTTTCAGAACAGTTTCGCTGAAACTGGAGGGAAAGTTTCCGCTGTGTTTGAGGAGAAGGTGAGGGGATTTTGCAGGGAACAAATCCCTGAGGTCTGAGTTTAGAGACATCTGTTACAGTACCAGCTGGTACAGATGGGTTTGATGGAGACAGAAGTGTTGGGAATAGTGACTGGGAATGACTGGATGAGGGAGAAGAGTTCACACACTGACTGTGGGGTTTTCCTTTTGTTTGAATGGCTGGTTTTGGTTGCTCAGTGGTTACTGATGAAACAGGAAGTCCCATAGCAAGGCCAGCTAGCATCTCAGAAATGTCGTCGGGACTGGCACTCAGTTTTCTATCACTTAAACCTTTCCCACTCTTCCCTGATAACTGGACAGTATTGTTAGGAGTATTATTTTCTGTAGTTTCTGGAGAGTTATCTGGCACAGGTAGTTGTAAAAAGTCTTCATGTCGGCATTCCCCAGCACGCATTTCTTCCATGCCTAGCTGAATGGCTTCTGCAATTTCCATTTCATCTGCTATTGCCATCAGACGTCGACGCATCCTTGCATAATGAGTTGAGCTTGTCACGCTCAACATATCTAACAGCTTTACAAAAACATGGGGCACTCTTGCCACCATTCTTGCTGCACTCAAAAATACTCTCCGCGACAGTTTGCCAACCATTGAGTGGGAATTGTCAATGGAGTGCAAGGTGAAATTTAAGAGGGAGAGAAGTTTCTTATACCTAAAAAAAGAAAAGAGGTCTTTTATACACTGACGTGCTCTAGTTAACTAGTACAAAAAAAGCCATTCCAAGATAATGTATTTAGCTGTCAGTTCTGAGTTAGGAAGGAGATTTATCGTTGCATTGGTGCTTCAAAAATGCTTCACAGGTCAGAAGCTTTTAAAAAGGCAACTTACTCCATAAAGCAAGCAGACTTTGCATAGAAATACATCTTACTTGTTTACAGGAATTAGAACAACTACTTTTTTTATGAAATCACCACCAACAAATTCACCTACGAAGAGTAACATTCGCATAGTACAAGCAAGTACCTGTCGACTACAGTATCAGCCTGCAAGACATCTCCACAGACAATGTGAGGATAAAATTCACCGGGAAATTCCAACAGAAGTCTGTCTATTAGACAAAGTCGTCCAAGCAGTGCTTGCCAGTTGCTAGATTCGATTTCAGTTCCAAGAATACAATTTAAGACATAATCAACACCTCCAATACCAATGGATCCTATAAAAAAGTTGATAAAATGAAGATTAGGTATTAGAGTCACAGTCTACACAAAGATCAGAACTGTATCATACAGAATTATTCATTGTTTGCCCAAATTAACCCTCTTCTGAATTGCTGAGAGGAATACTGTTCTCTTTGCCATGCCTGTACTTGATAAATTCTAGTATTATTTGCTTGTAATTTAATTCAATTGTATATGAAGAGTTATTATTACCAGATTTAAGTATTTCTCTCCCAACTGCCAGCTCGCCTGCTTGACCTTTACACATCTCCAATAGTGTTGAGACTGAAAGCTGACTTGTTCGACTGTAAGAAATTAAAACCAAAAAAAGAATTCCTTTAGCAAATGCTTTCAAGGAGAAACATTCCATTCATTATACTTAAAAATCATCAGCTAGGAATTGTGTGTAAAATGATTTCTCATCACTTTATTCCAGTAAATTTCTATAATCCACTCTTTGTAAGCTACCAGTCGTTGCAACATTTTTACAAGGATACTTCCAGAAATGTAGTGTCTATCACTAATATACAAACAAAACCCCAAATCATCTCATTCTCTTGCAAAATGTGGCCAAATGCATAAACACAGTTCTATTTCACTTACTACTTTAACTTCAGATATTCTCTTGCTAGACTATTGCTGATGGATCTCTAGCTGCAGTTTCAGAAAGAAATGCTGCTTAGAAACTAAACCTAGAGAGACAAAACTCAAGCTGGTGGAGTTCTGCATTAGTTTACAGTACAGGAGAAGAAATGGTTGGCCTGGCAGAACAAACAGGGTAGCCTAGGACAGGAAGACTCGAGCCAAAGGCAATTCACTCTGAATAGTCATCTCCTATCATTACACTCTGAATTACAAATCGCAAGTGTTAAATTACTGCTACTAGTACATGGCAAATTTGTGTAACAACTTCTGCTGAAGCAAGAGGACTACTGAGGAGTACTTGCTAATAGCTTTAAGGTGAGTCATGAGAATTAAACCAAATCAATAGCAACAGAGATGGAAGGGATGGGTTCATGACTGCCCTTTATTTTACAAGGGGGAAAAAAGCCCTTATGAAAACAAAGTATACGATCACTTGCCTTCAAAACCTACGTCTTTCAAGCCAGAAGTTTGCCAGCAGCAGTGAGGCTAGCAAAACAATGATAGATATTTACAATCCACACGTTTTAACACTAACTAGTTCCACATGAATAGCAACAAACGAAGCTTCAAGATATTTCAGTAACAATCCAAATTGAAGTTCATGAGACACCATACCTGTGAGCATCTGCACATTTAACTAGTATAGTCTCTACAACTGGCTTGAGAAGTCGCTGTAGTTTAGTCCTCTCTGCTAAAGTATGACAAGGAGTGTACACCAGCATGGCTCTTAAAGTTTTCTAAGAGAAAGGGAAAAAAACAATACATATGAAATCCAACTTACTAGCTACAACTTTTTTTTTTTTTAAAGAGATGCAAATAAGCATTAAAGAGTTGTAAATTAAGTTCTACGTAAATTGTGTTCAAAATGTCAGTGAAATGTTCAAAGGATAAATAGCTTACTACCTATTCACTGCTAGAGTTAGTCACCTCCTCTTTGAGAGTGAAAAGACATAAAAATACTGACAATACTTAGCATTGTGGCAAGTGCCAGTGAAGTCATGTCCTTTCACATATGAGTATTTTGATCATCCCACCTTCAAATGATAGTTAAAAGTCATCAGTGGTGCTCAACAACAATTACTAGGATTCCTGACTTCATATATCTTGTCCCATTCCCTCCCCCTTCAAAAATGAAGTAACTATGAAATTAGTAGAATACAACAAGTAAACAATTACTTACTAAAGCAGCAACGTACACTTTGTAGACAGGGTCGGCACAGACCATGGACAGCACACTGCAGCAGGATTCCACCACCACATCTCCTGAGATACTGGTCTGAGATGACCCACTAGCTGCTCCAAGAGCTCCAGCACTTGTGTTGTTTCCATTGCTGCTTCCAGAGTTTCCAGTGCTTTCACCGTTAGCCAGTAATAGAGCACCACTAACATCATGGGAAAGACGTCTAAGTGCCATCTCTCGTATATTCCAGTTTCGAGAAAACAAGCAGCCAACTAGCTCCATCCCAAATACCTGCCAAGGAAGAAAGCAACATTACAGGAGTCAAAATGAATAATGCTGCAACTTAAGTACCTAACAAGAGCATCAAAGAGAGTAAAGATGTTTCAAGTTAAAAATCATCAAGGCTGACAGCAAAAATATGTCCGAAGGTACAGTGACTTAAAAAACAGATTCTGTGATAGAAATAAAACATCATAAATTATATACCACTGGTTCTGTAAAATCTCTGTTAGGAGAAGTGGGAGGATGACTGTGGATGGTTTAATTCACTTTGAATTTTAATTATTAAGTATGAAGTTGGTTTCTAGACATTAACAGTCCTGAAATCAAGGTCTGGCTATACCAGACAAAAATAATGGCAGAAATAAAACAAATACAAGTTCTTTCATTTTTAAGTGTGTGACTCATGTTCAGCTGAACCCACCTCTACACTCTAAAGGCTATTAGGTCTTTTACAAAATAAAGTTACCTGAATCCATGGCTCAGCTGAATCTTTATATGTAGAAGGGATCTGCTGGACTCCATAATGAGTAAGGTTAAAATTGCTATCTTGGGTTCTTCTCTGTGATCCAGCTGCAGACTGCTGCTGAGATTGTTGCTGAACCACACGGAGAACAGAAGAATCCACAGGGCTTGGCAATTCATGACTACAGATCAAGAATAAATAACACAGATTAACAAATTAAACATCTGAGTTAAATACTCTAGCATATTCAGAAATATCAATTAAAGATCCAGAAACAGATGGTTTATTATACACCAACTGAATCCTCACCTATAGAAATCATGAGATCTCCATTTAGATCTACAAAGCGGGCAGATAAGTGGCTCTCTGTTTCTTCTGCATTCTTCTGCCCCTGGAATAAAGCAACAGGATAATATGCACTTAAGTTTTACAGGGTACAAAACCAGTAGATGGCATAAATATTTCTAAGTTTTACTGAAGAACATCAGTTTCATAATAAACACTTCTGAAATTAGCCTCTTTTAACAGCCTGGGCATTAAAATATGGGTGCTTAAACAATTTTTTTTTTTCATGAAGAAATGCTTCACTTCAGTATTACAATTACTACTTTAAGTTATGAACAGAAATTCAAGTCCTCTTGTACCACAAATATAGGAAAATTTTATTTGTTAATGCAAACTGTAAATATTTATATACTTTATTTAATGTATTATATAAACATACTTCCTAATTAATTATGTAATCCAAGCTGACAGTGTATGACTTTCACGCGTTCTAATGACAAGTCACAGGGAGCTAAAAGACCGTTCCTAACCTTGTTTTAATTGGACATAATCTTTTCATTCAGGTAAGAGAAGCTTAAACCTCTAGACCAGCTTCTGTAACTTCAGATAACTTCTGTATCAGAGCACTGAATTACAAACTTGATTTGTGAGTAAGTGATAAAGTAAGGTTTATCAATAGTACCTGAATGATAGCCAATTCTCAGAGTTACCAGTCACCATTTAAGAGCAGATTTCTGAGGTTTTTTATTAAAAATAAAACAAACAACCCAAACTCACACTAAGCTATAATACTTCTGCAGATTTAGAGTCACCAGAACTTTACAAAACAAAGATAACATACATATTGACATGCAGTGGTGGTGTAATTTGTTCCTGCAGCCATCTTCACACACAGTTAGACTCTCTTCATCCAGCATGCCTAACAAACAAATGGGGCACATCTGTTCTTCTTCATCCTTCATACTATAAAAAGAGACATTTGTGATTGTAGAAGAAGCATACCAGAATTCAGAACAGGCTTTAACAGTGAAAAAAGATTAACTTCCAGTTTGGAACAGTCACTTCTGGATAACTATAAGCTATTCATGAATCATTCTCCTAAACCTTGGTCTGAATAAGTAAGCAACCAGATTATTAGAAGCACGGAGTACAGACAACAAGTTGTTGAAATGAAAGGGAAAGTCGCAAAACGCATGACATCTTTTCAAACTAGGTCAGATACCAATTAGACATTGAAAGGCCCAGCTTTGGGCACTTCACATGTTTTTCCCCTAAGGCTTCTTTAAACAAACCAACCTTCACTTTTTAATTTATCATTTGGTTTTGAAAAACTAAGGAATTTTTATATTTTGCAAGCTACCCATATTCTTTTTCATCACATTCCAATCAGAGTATGGACTCACAAGGTAGTCTTTCGCCCTACTCTTTGATGAACACAGTAAAACTCAAAAAATAAACAACTACTCAAGAATTCTCTGCCACTAACAGAAACTGATGGAATAGATTCACATGAACACTAACATATGTCACACATAGATGTTTAGAAAAAAACCTGTTTTCCCTGTTTTATTTGTTGTTTCTATTTTATTTTTCTCCACTTTAATTTTTAAATGGATATAACCAGAGATTTACCCAAAAAATTCTTCTAAACTTAAACAACATGCAATGAAAAGCACAGACTTTTAATCTTCTGCAATATTGTTTAAATGTGCAAAACTCTAATTACTCATAGCAAAAAGTAAGTTTAAAGTATAGTTGGCATGCATCTAAAACTTTGCAGGAACTCTGAATTTGTTCACCAACAATATATTTTTAAAATAAAATTAACTTGTACATGCATTATTTCTATACACCCGTATTCCCTTCTACTTCTTTGCAAATGTTTGCAAAACTATTTTTTCCCTGAAAAAAACCACTAAAGTAAGCTTACAATGAAAAATAATTTTCCACATGTATACCTATTAATTATTTAGAAACGTATTTTTGAAGAATTAGCAGTAAGCAAAACGTAACTGCAAGTCACAGGAATTATCAGAACTGAGTAAACTTCTATCTCAAATAAATCTGATGCTCAGTGTTCTTCAATACCTATACCATACAAATTTAGACTTGTACAAAATGTCAGCTTCTCTCATTGAATCATTATTGCAGGGTGAATCAGTATCACCAGGTGCACTGGCAAACAACTGAAAAATCTTTCAACCTGTAAAAAGTGGTAACTACGGCAGCAAAGTTCAGAATCTTGTGGGGAAAAAAAATTCCTACACAAAGTATCTATGTAAAAGGAACTGGCTTGCCAGATAAGTAGTTACAGAGTAATTATGTATTTACAACTTTGTTTATGCAACTTACTTACAGTGACACAATTTGCAAAAATAAGTAAAAGATTAACTGAAATTAATGTCACAGTCTGTATATCAGAATTATAAACCTGTCTGAATATATTCATCTTACTATATGCCCATTATCACAAAGTAACCTATCAAGGTACTCCTTAAGTTAGATTCCACTTCACACAAAATCAAGCCTCAATTAGGGTTGCGTTCTTTGGTTTGACCTCTCTAAATGAGGTACAGTTCACCCACTAAATAATGCAAGTACAAATTATTAGTTTTAAAAATTAATCAGTATCTTTTCAAAACCATGGAAAAAAATGTACAAAAGCACTCAAGCAGAAATCAGGGAAAAAAATATGAAAGAATAACACATTACTTAAAATTCATAGATAAGGCATCATTTAGTGTTGTACAAACTATAAAACCAATATGTTAATAGCTCTCTTAAAATAATTTCATCACCCATTTTTAATGAAGTAGTTTTAAAAACATATGCTTACTTCTGTTTTTGTATTTATGTATGTGTTTACATAGAGTGCATTTACCTAAATGTTTTTCAGTGTATTGTCAGAGGCACAAGCTTTTCTCCAAAGCGGGACAAGAGACAAAGAAAAATCATGTTTATTCTTCTGTTAACATTTGCACAAGTACTGTATTTGAAAAAATGCACACAATAGGCTTCCGAAGTTGACATACGCTTCAGTCTTGCACTCAGATTTCAAAAGTTTGTTTCGCAAAATTCATATAAGGTCAAAAAAATTATTTTCACAACTTTGCTTAACATTTTCCCAACAAAAGTTACAAAACAAATATGCCCACTTGGTACCACAGCGACTAATGTATGCTTGACTTGATAGCTTGCAAATGCAGAGACTTAAAAGTGGCTCGAAATGAAAACAGCTTTGAACAAAAAGAATGTAGGTGATTCTGAAACTACAGAATAAAGCTTGTAATTCCTTTAAAAAATACTAACCTGTTTTCTGAACTAGATGTAGAAGTACTAGATGATGACAATGTATGAGAATTTGACATGCGTGAGACAAACTTCTGGATGGTGTTACGAGATGGAGCTTTGATCCTCGAGCTACGCCTACTGTGATATTTCTGGAACAAACTCTCAACCTAACATCAGAAAGAGACAGCAACAGTCGTATTTATGCTATGAATAGCTTGTAATTAAAAGTCATATTACCGAAGCGTAAACTACTGCTAACAGGAAAAATCCATTCATCTTCACAATAGTGCATGAGCAGTAGCAGCAGAAATTTCAGAAGTCTTACTACTGAAAAGATCACAAGAAACATTTTACACCAAAAACTCATCTGCTTATTGAAAATAACAGCTCTAAGTAAACACACAATCACTTCAAAATACCCATTCTTTCTTCCTTTTAGCAAATCACTGCAACAGATCTATAAATTTGAGTAGAAAATCCCAAGAGTTGAATCACTAAACTACAGCTCTCTACTATTTATGCAGTTATGTCTTATATTTGCAGATCATTTTTTCCACTGACAGAACTTCTGTGACTGAATTAAAGATACAATTATAAACACATTTCTTGTTGCTTTGAAATCTAACAGTTTTCAGCATTTTTAAGATAGTGTCCTAAAGACATTATGGAGTGTATTCTAGATCATTAGATCTATTAGAAATTGATTACCTCAAAGTTCTTCAGTGTCTTTCTCCAGAGCATTGGGTCTGAGGGTTCAAGCTGAAAGACCCGCAGCATAACAAACAGCAGATGAATACAAAACGTCCCACGGCCACAGCTGCAAGTCTGCAAATAAAGGTGTACGCTAAGGCTCTACTGACTTGGTAATTTTTCCACATTTAAGTGTATCATAGAACATACACTACCCGCTCCACAACAAGAAAAGTATTTCATATATAGGCATAAAATATTATTCAGAAACGCATACAAGAAAGCATAAAATGATGACACCAGTTTTCACTTTATCCCCCCCCTGCCCCTTTTTTAATCAACTGAAGCTATTTTTATGCTTCAGACTGGAAGGAATTTATGCATATAATCATAAATCCACAACATGACATCAGCCAAACTTAAATGAGATGCTTCTGTTTACCCAACCTGGATGTGTCCCAATATTGCATCACATTAGTACCAAGAAAGCCTATGAAAAGGACCTCATTACAGGTATTAATGAAATTATCACACTATTAAGGGAATTATGTCATGTGTTTGTCATTTATACGCATCCCATGAATAGAGGAATTAAGTGGCCAAACTCTAGCCAAGAGTATGTAAGACAATTCAGAGCCACTTCTAGGAATGAGTCTTTTTTTCTTTTAAAAAAGAGAAACTGTAGACAAATGTAGTTTACAAATTACAAGCTGATTTTGGTATTCCATGAGTACAGATTACAACTTTGAAACATTACTTTATAGAACTGTGATCATTTGTGGACACTGAAAAGCTTTAGTAGAGGGATTTTTCAGCTTTCTGCAGCATTCTGTGAGAACTCTCTGTCTCTCATGAAAACTATGCAAAACACTGCTTCAGGTTTTTGTAAACTAACTCTTTATCTTTGCACCTGCTGTTGTTCAGTTAGAGTTGTTACGGTACACTGGGGAAAATATTTTGAGATGGGCGTTGTATAGCCTCCACCAATCATCCTAGGGGGTGGTTGACCAAGGGACCAATAGTACTATGCTACTCTTGCAAATCACGTTATATAAACCGATTTATAATTAATTAAATAAGCTATTTTCTCCGGATCTTGGTTGTGTCATTTCTCACCGTCCCGGGTACAGCAGCGACAATCATTGATTGATTTCTTCTCATTTTAAACAGGTTTCTGAGATTAACTATGAATTGGTAAAAGCTATAGACAAGATAAAAATGTTCCCTACCTGAGGCCCAATAAACACTCTGTATTTATTATCAGGGCTGTCGCCTCCAATTAAGAAAGAGTTAGGTCCTATCTGCTGCAGCAAGTACAGCCTGGCTCGCATCACTTTGTTGACACGGCGATTTGTCTCCTCAGGGCTGTATGGAGAGAAGCCATCTGGAGATGGGGCTCGTCGAGGTGGTGTTATCCGTCCGCTCTGAAACTACAGAAGTGCCTCCGTCATGAGCATTCAAAGGACATAAAAATGTTTAAATAGGTATGGTTTATTTATTTCTAGAATAAGAGCCCCCAAAACCTGGAACTACTACAATCTCATAGACTATATAATTTAAAAGGCTTACTTTTCTCCCATGCCCAGAACTCAAGGGCAGAAGAAAACTGCAATTCTGTATCTGAAACTTGTCTGACATCGGGACACAAAAGGAGTCTTTTAAATTGCTTATTTTCATGTTATCATTGGTTGCCTTACCATATTACTACTGAATTATCAACCATAATTCAATCAGAAGATAATCAGCAATTTATTACTCAATAAAAGAGATTATTATATAAGGCTGTAATGCTAATATATTTCATAAATGAAAAAATGCTATGATTACAGTTTACAAAAGCGAATACAAGTTCAACAAAGATCAAAAGTTTAAGAAGATTCCAAAGAAAAGAAAAAAAATGTACAGCTTGCCCCCTTTTCCACCATGAAAGCAACTTTTAGCTGAGGACGCTTTTGGGTTTTTTTAATATTGTTTCCCCATAATCAAAAACTCAATGGCCCAAACTTTTTAGGATGATTGCCTTCATTTAAATTCTTCACATTTCTAACATTATGAGATGCATTAATAGTTCCATTCATTTCAGATCTTCTGCTTTTATTTATATGCATTGACTTTCATGTTAGGATGAAAGTAATAATTAATTCATTGCCCATCATGTAAGTAAAATATAACCTGGATTTTTAATGTTTTTAATGTGAAAAGTGAATATAAAACAAAAAGCCCCAACCAAGTCAAAATGGATCAAAGACAAAATTAAATATTTTGGTGAGTTGTTTTCTTTTTTTTAACCTTTCAGTTTCTCTTGTCAAGAGGAAAAGGATTACTGCTGCTGTGCTGTAACTTGTGATACTTGTCCCTAGTTCAGAAGAATGGCAGTACATATTTTAACTGATACCGGAAAAACTTGTTTGGAACAATGGAACAATAAAACCAATTAGATCTTATTTTTCTTCTAATTGCACTGTGAATTGCATTGTGAATTTAACTGCTGACAAGCAGTTTTACAACAAGCTAGCGTGTTAGAGATTATTCCTCAAAATATACTCTTAATCTTTAATTAAGCCAGTTACTCTTGCTCAAAACATTCTATTCTAGATCTTTTCTAGAATGCAGTGATAGTGATTTTAGACTTATAACAATGTACATAAATACGTCTTCCCTAATCTGTGCATAAAGATCAGTTCTGAAATAGAGGATCACAAGAGTATACCAGTAACACTTTTCTACAGGAATCTTAATCTCACCCACAATCCTATCCTTAATGCAATATACCTGACCAGAGAACTGACAGGCAGAAGAAAATGACGACAATATTTTAAAAAAAAAAAAAGAAACTACCAGCACTTCTTCAGGCTAATCAAGCTAAGAGATCATATAGGTATTCATGACTGAATATCTGTATTTCTTCATTTATTTCCTAGCAATAACAACTGGACTAAGGAAAAAGAAAACACACATGAGAAATATCACGTGAGATATGTATGTCACTCAAGTGACACCCTGTAATAACCTCTTTATATCAGCAACTTGCTCTACAGAGGGCAGACCAACTGTCTCCATAAGCAAAAGATTACAGAATACAGCCAAACTGAACATTACATCACAGCTTGCAACTTACAGGCACTGGAGATACCCTTTTTCTTCTAACACCTGGTGACTCAGATTTAACTGTCCTAGCAGATGATGAAGAGGAGCTGCTAGGAGAAGGACTACGTCTTCCTTTCTGTGTAGGTGAAGAAGCAGTGTTTTGTCCTTCAGCTTGAGGATCTAGACAGAGTTTGTTCATTTCTGATCCATCTAGTTTTCCAGGAATAGGTTTCACCACCTTGCAGGAATTAAACCACATGTTATAATTATTAATTGGTAATTTTACATTAAAGCAAAGCAAATTCATCACGAATCTTTTTACTATAAATAAGTCGTTATATATAGATAGCCAAATATGCCATGGGCCATACTACTAACATCTAAGAGGGATTAGCTTCCTGAACTATATGCAACACAAAAGCAAGAACCTCTCTTCCTGCCCATTTGTGCCTCTTATATATATAAGAGATATATATATATCAGTTGTGGCAGCAACTGATTTGATTCTCAAAATACTTCTATAATTATCATTCATGATACTTCAAAGAATAGTAGTTTCCCCATCTGCACAGCTGAAGCCCAAAGAACTTTTTTCTCTGCAGGGACTGTCTGCTTATAAGAGCTATAATATTGGATCCATCCATTCTACACAGTACCAGCTGAAAAATACTAGGGCTACTATTTCTATAGCACAACACTTTTGCAAAATAAAGACTTCAAATATGGAGGTAATCCAGCAAAATTAAGTGTGCTGTTTTTTGTAAAAAACACACCCACATTTTTTGTCTGACTTACAAGCAAAATAGCTACACCACATCTAGTATCTGAGCTAACCACTGTGCATGGTGCTGCACAATGTGGATAGACTCAGGTGCTCAAGCAAAGGGAATACATACACTTCAAATTCACTGCTTTGTTGCATGAACACTTAATTTTGACACTGAGGATTGGAATATTTCAAGGTAACTTTCAGCTTTCTGCCTGTCAGACCCACATAACACATAAGAAGAGTAACATCCCTTCGATGTTCGAATTAAAAACAGTCACACTGGGCAGACTCAGTTGTAGTTCTACATTTCCCAATGTCTCAGAGGCTTGACTCAACACTGGAAGGAAGCGCCAAGCAACACCTCAGATAAACAGAGCAGATCTCTCCTAGAAAGTTCCAGAGGTCTCTTTGAGACAAAAACTGAAAGGGGCGTTCCCTCCTTAGGGTAGGAAGAGACATCTAGACTCAGTGCCCAGTTACTAAAGTGAATAGGATAAAAGAGAAGTATAAAGAGCAGTGAAAACCATTTTTTTCCCTCCTACTAATTACTGTAATGCTTCTCCTTTCCTGGAAGATCAGAATGCAAATTCACGTACCTATGGACAAGCTACAGTTACCAGCTACTTGTGCTTGAAAACATTAAAAACATCACATTACAGTAATTCAGAATCTGGAGCATCAAATGTTGTATTAACACACCCAGAAACCTCAAAGGAAGTGGGCTGAGCAGGGAAACAATTTCAAGCTATGCAGTAACCCAAAAGCATTTAAATTTTTTAAGTTAAAATTGTGTTATTTGACCCTTTGATGTATTGGGGTTTGGTGCACTTTTAAGTATTTTCAATGTTATTTCTCACAACAGAACCAAAAGAACCTTCTTATCTGCGTTCCAAAAAAGCTGTCCCCAAACACTTGCCTACTGCATCAGATGATCTTAACTTTACATTAGTGGTACACGGGAGTCACATCAACCATTGCAACTACCTTTATAGGTAAGTAATGGCTATTAATTAACCAGCAATATGCTGAATAGAATTGAAACTACTTTTAAAATGTTTCAGGTTTGATCTACCTGCGTTTCTTAAAAGCACTTCCAAGCCATTTACGCCAAAGCAGTACCCAAAAGGCTAACAGAACACTGTCAGCCAAACCTCAGCAGAGCTGAGAGCTGGCTGAAGAACAGCTGGCTTTCGGTTTGTTTCTGTTCTTAGCAGGTTTTCCCCCGGTGAGCAGGCGCTGCCTGGGTTGCTGCCGCTGGAGGGCAGCAGTGCCGCAGCCGAGCGTGACCGCGCACGCAGCAGCACCGCCATAACGCCTGTGCTTAAAAATCAACAGCAACCAACGCGCCACATTTCACAGTCAGCCACGCTGTCCTGCCGAACACCGCGTCGGAAACGGACAGGACCACCACGATTAGGAGAAATTGTTAAGAAAAAGAGGTTTCTAATAAAAAGAAATTTAAGTGATTTTTATTTGTAATAGCTGTTACAGATACTGTCCTTCCATCAGTGCTACTTACCACAGGGCCTCTCCTGCTTCTTCTTTCCAGCCATTCATGCTTCCAGGCTGGCATACACGTTGCCTTGAGTTTCTCCCTGATCATGCGCTCTTCTGGGCGGTCATCCATCTTCTGCAACCCCCTGAGGGTTTCTTTATTCTCCATGTCACGACTACAGCAAAGAAAAAAAAGTCATAAACACAATTAATTTCAGTTAAAGTATAATGCCACAGCATTCTTAAACTTTGTGCCACTCTATTCTCCCTCTCCTTACAATGCAGCTGCTAAAACATTATTTCCACCAGACTGCAAGAAGCCTTTTAAGAGTTAAAACTGATCTATTGTTCTGCCATTTGAAGCAGAATACCTGTTTAGAGGGATATTTCTTTAAAATGTGTGTTCTGCTTGTAGCACTAAACAACCAGTAAAAACAAAGATCATGGTAAATATAAAACCAGTACAAAAATTACCCTCTATGTCATGCCACTCATCAAAGGTTTCACAAGTGCTGCAATGGTTCATGCATTCCTTGGCAATTCAAAGCCTACAATCTCCATTTTAAAAAAATTTACAAAATTAATATAAAGATGAAAATTTTCCATAATTAGAGGATGCACAAGAATGAAACTATGTACCTAGTGCCTCTTCATGTATTAACTCTACTCAAAAAACCAGAACTTGTAAACTAATACACAGTAAGTATCAGAGAATAATAAAATGGACTGGGTGGGAAGAGCCCTTAAAGATCATCTAGTTCCAACCCTCCCACTGCGGGCAGGGTCACCTCCCACTAGACCAGGTTGCCCCATCCAATCTGACCTGAAGTATATTTAAACTAGACACAGAAGTCACGAAACTAAGGCTAGTGGTCTTGTGAGTTCTTTCCAAGTGACTAATGACTCAAGAGCTCTTAAAGTCAGCTATAGTAAGAGCAAAATTCACAGCAAGTTCATATCTGTAAAATGAAAATTTAATCCAACTGGGCTTGTACTTTCTGACCTACAGCAAAGTAGTTCCTTGTGATTGCTGGCAACAACAAAAAAGCAAAAAATACTGTTGGACACTGAAAAACAAATATGAACAGTCTGGAAGATTTCCTGATTCTGCTGAACTATCTGCTAAATCACCAAGAAAACCACATTTTTAAGCAGCAGCCCATGATCCCCACCCATCTTCTTGAAGCCAGTGCTCTTTAGAAATAAGCAAGCTTGATTAAGCCAACTGTCAGAACAAGGTTTTATTCCAAAAATAAAATCACAACTTGAAGAGGAAGACTATATAATAATTTAGCTACAAGCACTGCTTTCTTCCATGCAGTCTCAGCTTTTAAAACATTTAACCATGCAGTCACAACTGCATTTATGTACTGTATGATGACCTAAAAACATATTCCCTGCAATATTCATTGCAATAAAATGATGTTAAAATTAAAATTCCTATCTTCAGCAGCATTGTATTAATGAAGTCATTTATCACAAATCTGTACTTTAGAGAAAACTTTTTGCTGGTCAGAAGGAGAGTACCATTATTTTTTTTTCTTCTCTCATTGTAGAGACAAAGGAAACAAAGGATTCTGAGGCAGGAAATAATTCTTCCTGTTCAGTGCTGAAACGTAATAAGCAGATGGACACTGTAAACAAAATATATTTTCTTTCATGCTACCTTCTAAACTTACTGTTAATAACTGATTTTAGATATGCGGAAGTGTGTGATTCTAGTGATTAAGGTCTTAAAAATGTTTATAAGTAGAAACACAATCCACCTAAGAATTAATGTTTTTTCAGAGGTTAAGCATTAATGCTTGCTTAATTCTAAAAGTAATGCAAGTGACATAAAAATAATTTTTGTCCCAGCACTGAATTCCATAGCATTGCCTTCTAGAAACAGAGACAAAAATAGTGATAATTAATGAAAAACAAAGATACTATAGCAGTAGGTGGAGTCCAAATTAAGAACGTGCCTGGAAGTTTCAAATGTGGAAGAAACCATTGTGTAATAAGAGTAAACTTTACGGTTTTTTGTCAGTCAAAAAATCTGTTCGAAGACAAAAAATATTTGATAAGAACAACACAGCTCCAAACTAATACAGATGCAAGTTAAAATATCATTACTCTGTTTTTTTATATTAGTTATTTCTATGTATTAGAACCATCTCAGTTGCATGAATACTTCATATACTAGACAGAAAACACAACACCAGCAGTGAAAGAATGACACAGTATTTCATTTGTTCATATAACCATGATTAACTTCCCAAATGATATAAAAAAAAAGTCTTTTAGAGGCCCTTGGACTTGAATTCATGAACAATGTAGATCGG
>VZTE01001198.1:67399-85885 GCA_013397775.1 Eulacestoma nigropectus
AAAAAAAAGTCTTTTAGAGGCCCTTGGACTTGAATTCATGAACAATGTAATACAACAGCAGAGGCTTCACAATCTCTGCTTGTTCTCTAAAAAGCAGAAGCAGCTATCTTCCTCTCATGTGACAGCTAAACCGATCTACTCTTGCCTGCACAAAGAACTCTTGTGCTTTCTCTACACGCAGGTGGGAAAGACCAACTGAGTCTGAAAGCTTTTGCTCAGTAAATCAGTTATCTTATGCAGAATGTAAAGTTGTATATTTATCTATATATATTTCTTTTTATTTATAGAACACAACTTCTTAAGTGATCAAAACAACTCCCTATTTTAACTCAAGCCTTGGCTAAAATATTCATTAAGTATTCTTATCTGCTGGGTCTGTCGAAAAAATAATTTTCCTGTGGCTGCACCAGACTCCTACATACTGCAAGATACCCTCACTGTGTGACCCTGAACCTGCAGGGTTTGGGGTTTGGTTTTTTCATTTGTTTTCTGTTTCTTAAGCAAAATCCCTCATCTATGTCAGGCAAGCTGAGATTTTTCTACACAGCAATGTTTAGATTGCCAGTCTCTGTATCACTGTTACCTCAGCACAAAATAAAAACATGAAATCCAGAGCATATTCCACCAAAGACTTCATCCTGCGGCATACAGAGTATTCTGATCTTCATATAGCAGCACCTATTCGTGATAGCTATGTACTTAAGTGACTCCCAGGTGGTGTTTTGTTTGAATCACAGTGCAAAGCTAATGAGCAAGCTAAAAACAAACCTCAGAGAACATGCTTGGACCTGGGGAGCCGTACATTTCTCAACAGCCCACCCCTCTGCCTTATCAGGAAGCAAGGATTTTGCTCCTAAATGTTTCAGCTTCTCATGAACAGAACAAAAAAAGATAAAAGACGCTTTTTTTTTGATAAATTTTAACTTTTAAACTTTGCCTCCCTCCCCCTTAAGACAACACCAAATATCTTCTGAATTCTTTGTATTGGTATTTTCAAACCAACAAGACATCAGCTCCTGTATTAATAGTCAAGAAGTTCCAAGGAAATGGGTCTAAACTGAGTTCTGGAGTACTGAGCAAGGTCAACAAGTGTGAGGAAAACTAGAGTTTATTAATCCATAAGGTCACTGCTCTGCACCTTAATAACTACATTATTCACTTTGGATTATTTGCTTCATGAACTATAAGACTCAATACAGTAAGATTAACATACTGCATGGAAACAATCTACTGCAACATCTTGCGCAACAGAGAAGGCAAAATGTCCTTAGTTTCTTAATTTTGAAGACTTGCAAACAGTAAATGAGTAGCTAGATGATTAACAACTTGTTGGACCAATGACTCAGTATTTTAGAATGAGGTATGCAATACACATGCTATTTCAGTAAACTATGGTTAAGTACACCAGCAAACTTTACTTCTAATAGCTTAGTGAATTCAGTACCAATTCTCTGCATGTATTTTTCTTACAAAGGGTATATGAAAGCTCAACTGTAGCTCCAATTAATTTGCTAGTTGTACATTTCATTGTACTTCTCAACAGCAGAGAAGCCAAGACATCTAACTATCTTATTTGGGTAAAAAAGCTTTATCCAGTAGCCAGGCTGCACCACATTTTATTAGTAGCAGGAAGGCAGGAAAAAGGCAAGTTCTGAAATAGGAGTCAATTCACCAAGAAAGGGAGGTTCTATTTGCTATATCCACAAATACCCAATCATAGCAAGGAGAAAAGTTATTAGCTGCTGAGTTGTTTTGGTTTTTTTCTTTTCTTTTAAACATTTGTCTGAAGCAAAAGTAACTTGCATATCAGCAGTTGCCAAACCATGGTGAACCACAAGAAACATTTATGAACAAAAGTAGTCACAACGGAGCTACGTCAGAACAATCAATGCAGTTAATAACAGGTTTGATGGAACAGCACTGGATGAGAAAGAACAAATACAGGAGAAACTACATCAGCTGTTCAATACAAATGCCATCTATTGTAACAATCAAAACTGGAAGTGACCTTAGATGGGACATAAAGATCTCATTTTGAGGATCTTAAGCAAGAATTAGGAATATGGTCACCCAGCCAAATGCAACCAAAGCCTCAACAGGTCCCAAGAACACCAGACTAGTCAGCCAGCCAGGAGGCATGCTAGGAGCAGTGCTCAAATGTGAGGAACAAAGACAAAAGAGTTAGCCATTCCCTGAACTGAGGAGGTCAGCTACTAGTATTTTAGATAACTTCTTGCCACTAACAGTTCCAGTAGTGCTCACAGTTTCTCTTTTGCCATTAAGTACTTCTAATGAAATAGAGATCAGTAAATAAAAGCCAGAGCAAGATGGACAAGGCATGGTCTGTCCTCCTGTCACGTTTCCTGTTCCTTCTCCTGCTGATTCACTACTGTTGGCATCTGTCATTTAACCATATGTATTCATTCTAACAAAGCAAAAGATCAGGCATGGCAGATACTATGAAAATGAAAAATTTCACAGGAACTTTCTCAACCTAGTAATAAATGGCAGCAACTGCCACTTAACAACAGAACTGAATGTGCTACTTCCTAGAGACAAAGGTAGCTGGTTTCCTAAAATAGTTACAAAGACTTTAGCTGAATGTTATGGAAATGTGAAATTTGGTTGTATTATTCTGTTAAGAGTACTCCCTTGAAGGCTGGTATGTCAAAAGGTGCCTTTGTCAAAGATAGTATTTCACTGCTAACAGGACAGTATTCACAACCAAAGCTCTAACTCCACAGACTGAGCCATCCCCTTCAGTGGAACCTCACAGGCCCTGGTCAAGAATGGTCATCCTTCCTTGTGAGCCTCAGTGATGAAGGCTCAAAACTCCTAAGATAGATGCCAAAACATAGAGAGGTAAATTTCCTGCACGGATTTTCTAGCTCCTATGAAGTCAAATTCACTGATGTAAAACATTTGTTTTATTTCTTGCTCTGAAATAACCTAGCCAATCCTTTGAGCTACATTACTCAGTAGGCACTGAAAATGAGCCCTCCTACAAAACAAGACAAGAAACAACAGCCTCTGGTTACAACAGATACTTGCTACAAAGCAAATGAAATGGGCTTCTCTCCTGTGTATTTCCTAAAAAAGCTATTGGACATCTCACTTAAGTATTACAGAAAGTTCCTAGGGCTCTCTAATTCTTTCTATCATTATTTAGTCGGCCAGTTGCAGTTCTGATGGATCATGGTGCACACATAGGTGTTTTCAAGATGTGAAAAACAGCAGTAATGTTACATGATTTCTCAGACTCTTCACTTTTATAATAAATGCTTTACAGAGAGAATTTGGTACTTTATCCCTAAAACCGTAAAAGTTTATCAAGTTTATTGAGCAGAATTTCTAGAACTCACAGAAGGTAGATAATTTATATTGATACAAGAGACCCAAAGCTACTAATAATTGTGCAGTTAAATTATTTTAATAATTTTACGAGTTTTGCTTAATATACCCAAAATGAGATGATGAAAGTTCATATATTTGTTACTGTATGATGAAGTTCAGCATTCCAGCACAGCCCAGTATGACCAGTTCATGTTGCGTCAGCTGAAGAGAATATGCAAGTCCTGTCTCCATCGTGGTGCAACATACCACTGGGCCTTACGCCAAAAACAGCAGTAACGTCATTACAAAGACTGAACCAGAGTGCTCACTTACAATCAGCTGTATGATTAGTTCATCTGCACCAGGTTATAGGATCTCAAGCACAGGTGTTAGAAAGAGATTCTTTTCCCCAGGTTGCCCCACCAGAGCCTTCCTCTAGCTCTTCCTGAAGTATACAAACAAGTTTTTACTTGTTACATATCATGTAAGTAAACTCCCTTTTTAACAAAATCAAATTCTTCACTTCTAGTATGAAGTTTGATCTCTTAGGCACCAAATCGATCTTTCACTTCAGATTCTTCAAGGCTGTCCTAGCTCAAATCAGGAGTATTAGCTGAAATGTGATTGGCCAACACAAAGAAAGGATCAAGTCAGAGCAGATATGGTCCTTGCTGATGCAGAAGTCTAAGCCACTAACAGAAAGACGAGAATTATAGGTAGGATAAAAGCCAAAATACAAGTCCTAAAATAAAGTTCTCATTGGAGATTATTTTTATATGTCAGTCTATCAGGTACATATCCTACTGTTCCAAGTGTCTGTCCTACTTTTAAAGATCTAATATACAATAAGCAATTTTATTAATGTCAGAGAACAGTAAAACATCTCCACACATAATGCATGGAATTAAGACTCTCTTAGCCAATTTTACTCCCCTGTTGCCAGTAGAGAACATCAGATATTTCATACAAAAAAATTATGCTTTGAATCAGCTTAAGCAGATAAACCCGCATACTACATTCTCCACCTTCAATGAGAATGGTGGAAATAAGATAGCATGCAAACAAGTAGCTTGGACAGAATAAGCTACATAAAATTTAAAAGCTACAACCTACTACATGATTTCTGTGATAGTTATAAATGAGAAAAAATTTAGAATGTCCTGGCCCTGTTCAAAATGGCAGAATTATTAGCAGATACCAAATGTTCAGAGATTACTGCTGGAAAGTTCTCTTGGCAAAATATGATCATAAAAATAAACAATGGAAGAAAGCAAATGAAAAAATTGAAGGCTTATATATACATATGTATGTTATTTCTAGAAAAGAAACATAACATCCTCTGCAAGTTTTAGGTCTTAATGACTGCTTAGTCTGGCCTTGCAGAAGGAGACCAGAGATGGAGGAAGAAATTTAACAGGTCTCCTCCTGCTCTTTTCTGAAGAATGACCTAACTGACACACTTTCATGATAATCCTTATTTCTCACCAGGGTTATATTTGTTTCTTAGTGCACACTGCTGACAACTACAACCAATTATTATTGTTATCCATTAGTTGTAATGAAGTAGCAACGAGGAGTCACTAAGTAGGCCTCTAGTATTCTAAGCATCCTAATCCGTTTTTTTAATTTGTATTTTGTCATTTGGTTCTCATTTTTTAAAGTTTATGCTTTTTTTCCTTTTTTTGTATTTCTTGTCTATGTATTTATCAATCCAAGTTACACTGGGAATTAATATCATTAGTATGATATCATGATATAGAAACAGTAAGCTATACTGAACAGGCACTAAACTTGCTAAAGAGATACCTGTCTTGCTCACTGACAGTCAGAGACTCATTCAAAAAGGCCTTGTGTTCTGAAGATCCATGCATACACTGAATTTTGCTCAAAGGCCAAAGTGGGCTAAATGTTTCCACAGAGATTTCTGACTGTCATAAAAAGCTTTCCTATGGCGCAGAAGTAACATAAAAAATTCCTTGGAAGCCTATTCTGAGTACTGCTGAATGAAAAAATACAACCCTAGCAACCCCTTCACCCACTTATGGTAGATACACATTGAACAGCATTATCTTCTATCAGCAGAGAGCCACAGGAGAACTGGCTATCACCATGAAGATCCAGATTTAGGTTCTGCAGTTCCTTAATGCTCACACATGCAGAGCCCTTGCAGGTGCAGAGTGCTCTATGCTGAACAGGGCTGTCTCCTTTCAAACAAGGAGACCTTTTGGTGGTATCTGTCAGCTAATCTAACCACAGGCCAACCATACAGTAACTACACCCACTTTAACAATGGCAGCTACTATTGCAAATGTTTATTTTTTTTAAGACAACAACAAGCTACCATGACAAAAAAAATTACAGGAAAAGGCATTCAAAACTTCTGTGAGCATATGGCTAAAAATGATACAGCCTCAGTAACTCCTGGTTTGTCTTCTTTAAAATCTACACCATTCTACAGAATAAAGAGAAATTAAGTACAGGAATCTTACCAGAAGAGGAAGAGAGTGTTTAGTGAGACAATTAAAAAAAAAATTTTAAAAACCAAACTATGCAGTTAGCAAGCAGTAAAAACATTTTTCCATAATAACCAAATAGGTCTGATAACAAAACAAGAAAGCCAATAGAGGACAGCCAAGTATACTCCTTAAAAATATACCATTTTTTCTTATCATCTTCAGTGGATTCCTGAGATTTTATTTTATTTTAAAACTTTGCTGCTTTCACATCTCACTTATAACAATGTATTTAAGTTTTTAATTTATAGTAATGCATGCTCCTTATGAAATGTAATTCTTGACACTAATTACAAATTACCTACTGTCAGAGTAAAAATGCAGTGAGCTCATTTCCGTATGATATGGGCCTGGATAAAGGAAAGTGGGTATCTTCAGCATTTGCTTAAAAATTGACTTATAAATTGCAGACACATTCATATAGCAGTGTGAAAGCATAACACAAGAGGAGCATTACTTTATGAGAATTCCAGCTTGTCACCAGGGACTTGAGGAAAGACACTGTTCATGTCAACCAAATTTGATCAGAAGGCCTTTGCATTCAAGTTTTCAGATTAACCATTTCATCCCAGGCTCCTAGGCACAATACATTCTACTGTGCACAAGTGACTGCAAATAACAATATCATAAAACATGGGCACCCCTCCATAATAAGAGAAAAATAACATTACATAGATTTGGAAAGATGCATCAGAATGAAATTATATAGATAGATACTGCACGTACGCAAAACATGCTAGTATATGAAAAGGAATAGTCTGATTTCATCAAGACATACCATGCAAAAGAAATTAGAAGCAGTGTGAAGCTTCATACAGTACTTGAGGGATGATGTAAGAGTAAGAGCTATTAGGTCAGCTGGTTTCAGTCTTCCTAACTGTGCAACACTCTTAAAAAAGAAAACTAGCAAAATTAATTCATTTTTAATCTAGTGACATGTATGTGGTCCTTCTAAGTCCAGGTTCCTGAAAGAGTAGAAGTATTTGACATGAAGTGCTAAGTCTTAAAGAGACCCTAGTGGTGAATAAAGATGCCTTAGTTATGCTCAGATTTCATTTAGCACACTGACTGCCAGCAGACTATTCCCAACCTGCCTCAGGTTTTGTGGGCCACCAAGAACTGTCATCTCTCTGCTTATTAAAACCACTGTCCAGAATGTACAGCTCTACACACCAACTCCCTGCATCCCACTCTGACCACTATCCTGAGCTCTCTAAACCCATGACTTCAGTAATTATTACAGAAAAAGTCGTAAGTGGGGGGAGAAAAAAAGACAAATTGCACTTCCTGCAAGAAGTCGCCAGATAGCATTTACTTAATGTGAATTCAAAATGTTGTGTGGGGGAAGCTGCAGGTGGTGCCTTCACTTTTGCCTTTCAGCAGTCCACTAGAAAATGCTTTGGCTACTTGTAATTTCTTGCATTTATTTTGGTAATTTTTGATTCAAGCACTTTTTAGAATTCCCATGCTTGCCAGCTCCAAGAAATATTATCTTTCCTCCAGGATTGTGTGGAGTGATTGTTCAGCAAAAATTCTTAAAATACCATCACTGTACTGACTGCCACTCTATACATAAGGCAGTACAAAAAGATTTAAAAATACGTCCTATTGGAAAAAATAAACCACAGCGTGGAACAACCCCAAATCTACACTGACATTTACTCATCTCCCATTACTGCATTATTCAAACATTCTGGTTATATGGACTTACAAGGTAGTTCAAACAAATCTGTCTCTAACCTCATACAGGACTTTGAGACCAAAAAATATATTGAACATAAATAGTAACATTTTAAAACAAGTAACAAACACTGTTTGACTGTAACATGTCACCTGAATGTATGGTTGGCAGAATGCTAGCAATTTCCTACTGCCGTTAAAAACCCTTTTGAAGCGGAATGGAGGAAGGCTTTCCAGAACTAGATGGTTAATATTTTACTGTCCTCTCTAATCAGCAGCACAACTGAGTAAGAGTAATTACTGTCCATTACTACATTCTCACATCTGCTCCCAAAAGTAACTGCATGGGGTTTGGCTGGGAAGGAGTTACAATAATAACTTAAACTTCATTACTCTATTGTTAAATAAAATCAGAGTAGCTACATTTACCATTTTTTTTTTTAAATTCATCCAAAAGAATCAGGGAAGGAGGGAAAAAAGTTACAAAGAATGTGAAACTTATAAACAGTAATAAGCACAGGCAATCATGGAACACAAGTCTTATGGGCATACAAAGGAGTTGAAACAACTATAAAAAGTTGAACAATTGAACTGAAAAACCTCTAAAACACTTATTTCAAAAATACTAACAGCAGCACTCACTGCTTGCTTTATTACTATGGATAGGTATTAAACTGTTTTTTAAAAAAGCTTCTTAATTTATCCTAACCCACGAGCATAAAAGAAAAAATAACCCTTGTCTTTGAAGAAGCATTGCTGCAGCACATTGCTGAAGCTACAAAATAAGTAAGATTACAAAAGAGCTCATTTACTTTCTCATTGAGAAAACTACTGCAGTGTTTATAGGACAAGCACCAAAGGCGTTTTCAGTGCGTTTCATGACAAGATAATTATTTATCTTGTCATGAAACAAGGAGCACAGGAATATACAGATATAGGTATACTTCAGGCGCAAGAGACATGTTTTCAATTATGAAGATTTTTCTCTCACTTATTAGATATCCTTAAAAAGGGAACTTAAGAAGCAGAATTAAAATGATGCACTTAAAATTCAAATTTAGCTTTATCTGGGATTGGATTTAAATATTTAATACTGACAGTCATCATAAATGCAGTAATTAGTACTTCAAAAAGTGCATGATGACAGATGCTTCTTTATAACTACCTGCGCATTAAATGTCTTGCTTTATCAGAAATTGACTGTCAGCATTCAAGACAAAAGGTTACAGTTTTCTTTATGTTATTGACCAGTGCTTTATCAGAAATTGACTGTCAGCATTCAAGACAAAAGGTTACAGTTTTCTTTATGTTATTGACCAGTTAAGATATCAGTTACAATTTAAGATGTATTTTTCTTTAGTCACTTAAAACCAACAACTATTCAGACCACCTTTCAGGTATCTGGCAGCAAGTCTGTGCCCATCCAAGCTTTTCAACAATAAAGTCAAAGGAGAACTGCAAGAAAAGACTTCAAGCCATGAACCAGCAACCAAGAAAAATCTGATTAAGAATTGCCATGAATTTCATCAATACTAAAGGACCCTGAAAGTTACAGATAGGAAGCAGTTACTAACCATTTGTGCAGTGTACCCTTAAGCACGGCTTCAGCTGAGATAGCAGCACTCAGTGAAGTCTATGGCTTCAAAGAAAAAAACCAAACCATTAACACACAAGTGTACTTTCAGATTTTTAAACTGCTCTCCCACATAGCCCAAAAGACAAACATTGTGTTTGTTCTGTAATACTATACACTAGGCTTTTGTGGACTACTCATGTAAGCTCATCAATGCAATCCTCAGACATCCATCTTCTGTCCACAGTTGTGTTTGACCTCTACAAATGAATTCTGAAATTTAATGGAGCAGTTCTCTAATATTTAGACATTATTATTAAACTTCCATTTAGAAAACTAAATTAATCATAGCAAAATCCTTTAATGAATATTCCCAATATATGGAAGAATGCTGGGATGCTCCCACATGAGGTTCACAATGCCTAAATATTCATGCACTGTAATGACATTTTTGATAGGTTGAAACATCACTTAGCCTCACATATAAGCAAAAAAGTTCCAGAGTTTTCACAAACTTATCATGAAACATATTTGAGAAACTTGTATAAACAAACATCTGTCTGGAAGACGGCATTTCTCTATTACGCATAAGAAGTAAGGCTGTACTGAAATTAGAATTTCAAGTAATTGAATTTGGGCTTACTAAGAAAGCCTTCTAAAGTAAATTTACTGCAATTTCAAATGTCTTTATTTGCAGACTTTATTTCAAAATTATACCTTTGTATAGAGAACCCCTGCCTTTCTTATTTTTGCTCAATTTGTTAACTAAGCTGTTAATCCTGGAGAAATATGCAGGTCCGTGATTCAGAAGTATCTGTTCTACAACATAAACCAATCAAGTCAAATGTCAACATCCACCTTTTTTCCTTTTCTTTTTTAAGATGTCTTCCCTTACTGTGCAGATTTGGAGATTAATAGCATAATTCATGTAGCTGCATTTTATTAATTTATATTTGGTCCTTGATACCTTTAGCTCAGAAGTCAACTCTCAAAAACATCCTCAACTGAAAGTACTTCCATATCCCAACTATGATTTTTCCACAGTTCTCAGAACACCTCCCTAAAAAACCAGTATGCCAGGTGTACCATACATTTGAAACAAGGAATCTGAAATAAGGAAAAGTCAAATTACAAGTATTTTGGTCTTACTCCACCAACTGATTAAGAATCATTATTAGGAACTAGAGAGTATGATTCAGGCAGCAGTGGAAATGAAAATATTTCTGCAATTTACTTAAAATAGCTCAAAAGAAACTTCAGTCCTGAATAGAAGACGCTTTACTCAGATTGTCCCAGCATGCTTTTGTTTTTGTAAAGTAAAGAAGTATCAGAACTTTGATTTTCAGTTTCACATGTACCATACTTGGAATATTTTGGGAATTTTGTGGTTTGTTTTTTATTGTGGGGGTGGTGGTGGTTTATTAATTACGAAAATAACTTGCAGGGCTAGTTAAAGCTGTATGGGAAAAGCATTGCTGCGTCAATCCCTGGTATAAGTGTCTCATTTATGAAAGGATCATGAAATAAATATATATCATATTCCATTTTGTTACCATCAACACATAAAGCATTTTAAAAATCCACACATTAAGCAGAAAGCCTGCTACACAAAGCTGTATGTACAGGACAGTATTTTCATAGTTCTGTTAAGTTTTAAAGCAAGACAGAAAAACTTGGTGTGCTGCTGCAAGCATATCATACATATCCCTCCCTACAAGGAAACTTTAACACGAGTGGTTTAATGCACAGATATGTTTTACCCATTACCTGTATCTTCGTATGTATTAAGCTTTTATGCCGCCCCCTAGCAATAGGGGATTTCAGTAATAGGATTTCAGATAGTTTCCATACAATTAATTCATAACTAACACTTTAACAACAAAAGGTAAGAAAATGTGGTCTTGTTTATGGACACGTCTACCTGCTCTAGAGGGATATAGCACAATTGCAGCCCTCATTTCTAAGAGCAGACTAGTTTTTAACTTACTGCCTAATGCTGTCAGTGCAACCAGTGTCACACAAAATTCAGCACTGGGTGGATCTTGGAAACCACAGACAGGAGTCCATGCTACTGCTGAGTGCCACACTTAAACGTAGTTCAAGTGTTTGTGAGAAAATGTAGTTACAGCAGTGTGATGTGCATTTAGACTCAGGAAGACTGCTGTGGCTCCCCTTCTCAAGGCAGGGCACACTTAGACATGACATATAAAGCTAGCATAAGATTTCAAACTGAAGCCACAATTGAAAGCTTTGTTTTCCATGAAGTTCACTTCAAAACAACTACTTCCTGAGGTAAATTTTTAAAATTCAACTTCCTAAAATTCAATATATTATGAAATATTGTTAGGCTATTAAGAAAAAAACCTATGTAATTAATCGGTTAAAATCTGTCATGCATAAAAACAAGATGCAACGTTTTCCCTAGTTAGCTCATTTGAAAACACAAAATCAACTAAGTAGGAATGCTGAATGTTGTCTCAAAAAAACCCCAAGCCAACAGTTTTATTCTGAATATTCCAACTTAATAATGTACTCGTACAATAGAGGGGAAATTCAACACAAAGTCTACTCTAAAGGCCAGAATTGAACTAGATCATAAAACAGAAAAATCAGAAGTACTACATTTTTCTGCTACCTAAAGCGGCTTCCAGCAGGCTGCAACAAAGTTCTGAAACCTTCCTATATACAAGCAGTATGTGACAGAGATATTAAGGTATTTTTAGCATTCTAATGTAAAAAAAAAGCTCAAATGAGTCTCAGGGGATGTTATCAAACTGAATGTCACGTGGAACATGTGTAAATTGGAAGTTCCGAGAGCTTACTGAAAGTTTATTTCAGGTGACAAAACAGAAAAAGTAAAAACTGCAAGTTTTATTTCTTTACCAAGCAGCTTTCAAAAATTTGAGGAATGAAAAGCAAAAAAGTTAAAATGTTTTTTCAGAGTATTCATCTGAAAGCAAACCTACTTAAGGAATACACCCAAATTTAATTTCTTCTTACTTCCCTCTCTGTCATTCTGTATCAAATAAAGAAAGGCAAGGTGTACTTTGTCAATTTGGTAATGGATCTCAACCTCAGACATAAATATTTAAGATTTAGAGATTAACATGCTTTTAAGCATTAAAAAACATACAGCGTATTTAAAAAAAAAATCAAACAGCAAAGAGTACCTAAAATATTTATATGCAAGTAGAACCTTGAATTTGCTGCTAGAATACTCTTTAGATCAAGTACAAACATTAGAACTAAAGTGGTAACAAGCCTAGAAACACATTAGGTAATTTAAATACCTAGGCTCTAAAACCCAGCTATTTATGCCACAATCCAAAGGAAGAAGGGGCCAGAAGCTATCCTATCTCGGGTAGGTAACCTGTTGAAACAGTTCCATAGACCATCTCTGAAGACACAAGGTCAGTTTAAGGAGTTCCTGTTCCCTACCTCAGTTATTCATTTCTATTTACCCATACTGATGTAGGGGTAAATAGAACAAAACAGAACAGAACCCTCAGAAAAAAAACCCAAAACACCACCACATATTCTGAAACTTTAAGATTGAGAGGAGAAAATGGAAAACTGTTGGTCTGGGTTTGATCTCCAACCTAATTCATGTGGTCCTCCAACAATTTCCCAGGAAAATAAAACAGGATGACATTTCTGACAAACCCACTTCTTTTACACTACACATGCATTGTAATACAGATTTATTCCAGTGGAGAAGATCCCCCACATGCAGAAATGGGATTTACCACACTAAAGACTACAGGATGTAGAACACACTACACACTGAAGACTGTAGGATGAAGAAAGTCTTACTAAAATAAAGCTGCCAGAGCAGAAACAACAGTCCCCAAAAAGCTGAAATTTTTTCTCCTTCAACCCAGCAAGATAGCAGGGGTTATGACCTTCAGACATGTGATTAAATCTATTAGAAAGATTAACACGGAAAGCAATTCGTACTACCTTTTTTTTCCTGTTTTCTGTTCAAGAGGTTACCCCCCAAAAGTAACAACTTCCTTTGTTTCTGATTTATTGTAGGAAGAAAATGCTACATTTCCAGGACAGAAAGGAAACATGTCAGTATGACCAAGCATAAGAATAGACCTTACAGGGAACCACAGACCTTGTGCATTCACAAGGCTCCCAGCTGCACAGTCTGTCACTCCACAGGATCTCCCCACAGAAGCACCTTTGTAAGTCCAAGCCGCAAGTCCATCCAGCCCAGCATCCTGTGTCAAACTGCAACTATCTGTGCGTGCTGTGGTAAAACCACAGAACAATCTCTGAGCAACTCCTCCCACTAGATTCTCCCCCACTTTCACCAGCCAACGTGTGGCTTCAGGGATTAACAAGAGGAGGATACCTCCACATGAATTAGTCCAATTTGTTGGTTTGTATGTAGACTGCACTCTAGAAACTGAAGGCATGTCATGGGAAATGACCCAAGAGGTTTAAAAGAAGCTGAGCTGACCTCAGGGAAAAAGTAAAAATTGTGCTCACTCACCACACCACAAGACTAAAAAAACCCTTATGTTGAAAATAACTGCAGTAAAGAAAATCGTTAAGATACATGTTAGAGGTAAATGCCCATTGTTTATCTGAATATATATGCCACCTTTGTGAACAAATGTAGGTCAGGGAACAAACCCCCACTGTTATATATCAGAAAGACTGTAGGATAGGGAATACAGTAACTTAAAAAAACTACCACAAAGACACACACACCTTGAGCTTCTCATTTCTTCTAAAACCCTGATCCAAGTACAAACGAGTTGTGATCATCAAATCTGCTCCTGCAGGCAAGTCAAAACAGAGGAGAGTGCTCAGGTATCCTCCTGAGTTATTGAGAAAACCCACTAGTCCACAAGTACAGGCTTTGCTTTCCTTATTTTTGCTTTGACTTAAGTTTATCTTGAAAAGGTCTTTGACTTCTCTAGGCAGAAGACATTGCATGTCCTTGACTTCATGCCACACTATCAGCATTATTACACAAGAATGATAAAAGAAATTCCACTGTTTCAATGTTCAGAAAATGTTACACCAGAACTGCCATTATATACAACCGAATTTGAACTACAGTAAGAATTATCCAATGAATTATTCAATGAGAAGGTTCTACTCAAATCAAAATAGCAGAGAGAAAAACTCGAGTGACCTTTTGGGGATGGAAGAAGGAGACACTACAACTAAAGTTTAAGTTAAAAATCTAAAGGAAGCTGTCTGTGCCAGCAGACATTCAACAAACACATCTGTCAGTGTTATCACATATATACAACCCATAAGAGAAGACCATAAAAATAAGGTCTGTTTGCACCATGGCAAGTTAAAAAATGATTTCTAAGTTATACAAAAAGAAATCAGATTATTATAATTACTAAAAACTATGAAAAAAATGAAAACAAAAAAAGTGTTCAGTTAGTTTCCTTCCAAACAGTAAAGTTAAAACACAAACACACTGTGTCCTGGAACATGTTCTTTGGGATCCCAGTAGCTCTTCCTGCTGTAGGCACTGAAGTTTCTGACAAAGCATAAGAAGTCTGTAATTTCCTGCTTTGCAAAACTATCAAAACGACTGTCACTTTTTCAGCATTTAACAGGCAGACAGGAACAGACTGCTGTACCCAGATGGTGCTAGTGTTTTATTATCACACTAGAAATGGAACCTCAGCTATGAAGGGAAGATGGCAGCAGAATTTAAGATAAACAAAACCAAAAAAAAACCACCTAAGATTTCTGACGGAATCTACAATAAAAAGGCAGTCTCTACCCAAAGCCTAGATAGAACATGACCAGACACTGATCAAGAAAGATGCATTCTCATGATCTCTCTGAAACAGAAAATTCAATACAAACATTAAAGTGGTATTTGTCATAACAGAGACAGCATTAAGACAAAGAAAATTACTAATGAACGTTTAAGAAAGCTTCATAAGGACTCCTTCTCTTGCTGAGCCAGGAAACAAAAAAGCATTTTGCCGAAGTCAGTTGCATGCTTTCGATTTCTCTTATCTAACGATAAAAAAGCCCTTCTCTTTTCTTTCACTGCAGCTTGCAGAAATTTCTGTGAAACTCAGTTTTCATGTCTGAAAAACAGAAGTTACTTTCAAGCACTGTTAAAATATCTGAGCACATTTTAAAAAGCAATTTGATTATTACATTAAAAAAACTAAAATGGTCAGACAAAGTAAAAATATAGCATTTTGTTTCAAAAATTAGAAGAGGGAAATGTGTGTGTGACTTAGTCTTACATGACTTGTGCACTGAATTGTTCCGAATATTGAAGTACAGTTGACTTGAAGTACATCATAATTGAATAAACTTGAAAGATATGATCAGCACAGAACTGAATTTTACTACACAATGTCACAGTTCAGCTTCTCCTTAGATGGCTTGTTTAAGTAATAAACAATTTACTACAATAGAGCTGTTAAGAACACAACAGGAAGTGTTTTGCTGGAGATGAGGACTTTGTTTTCTGGTACTGCAGAACACACTCACTTGTGACTGTTCTCTGTGTTACCTCTTGACTTTGTATCAAGTCCACAGCAAACTCACCATCTGCTAAAGACTCAGCTGCATGAGGTAAGCTAAAAATAGTGCAAGGTACTTGTTACCTGTAATTTATCTCAGAAGACTTTTATAGGGGTAATTTTAAAGGTTCATCTAGGAGAAAAAACCCTCAATCTGCCTTTTTTTTCTTAGGGAAAGTTGTTTTCCAGTTCATAAAACGCAAATATTTATCCTATAGTTACTATCTTTACAGCAAAAGAAACTTGCATCATTCACATGTAATACATTTAGTTGAAAGTGGTAGAGAAAACATTATCTAATTTGGGAGATATTATTTTATAACTAGCAGCTGGATGTTCAATTTACAACTTACTTCCAGTTTCATGGTGCATTAGAAAGTAAATTCCTTATCCATATCCTATGGGTATCTCTCATCCATAGCACAGCGTATCATTCTCTCTTCTCAGGCCAGGACCCAATAAGCAGGGAGAGGTGTTCACATTTATGTAACAGCATTGATTTTAAAGCAATGCTCTTAATAAGAAGAAAAAAGATCATGAAATCTAGCTCATGAATGGAAGTGTTGTTAACAAAAATTATGATCAATGTGGGAAGCCAGTTATCTGAACTTTTAAATTTTATTTTATTCAGTCAACATATCCATTGTTTTTCTTCCTTATGAAGGGCAGCAAAATATACATGTATGAGAAAAACAAGCAAGAATGTCTATGTCTAATTAAAAATACAAACACGCAAGTGGCACTAGTGTCTGGGGGGTGAGGCAGGGGTGTGGGGAAGAAAACGTTATCTTTGTCTGAATCTTTTTCTCATTTCATATATCCACCCGTTAGTACAATTTAAAGCAAATTATGATATTCTACTGTATACCACCTCACTGTTTCACAAATTCATTTGATCATTAAAAGCACCGTTTCTAGTGTGAAACATAGTTAAGTTGTCATATGATCAAAATCTATTAGACCTATGCTGGTATTAATGTTGGGATCTAAGTATGTATGTACTTTTCAGCACCTCCTTGGTAACAGACACTATTTCTTTAATTTAATAATTTAATTGTTAGACTGAAAAACAAGTGTTAATAAGGAATGAATATGCACTTAATTTTAAATCTTATGTTTGAAACTAATCTATACAGCTTTGCACCTACAAGAACAACTTTATTTAAATAAGCATTGCATGGGTGTCTGAGTTTTCAGGTAAGAAGCCAGAATCGTAAGCCCACCTCCCAAAACTTAGTACAGAATCTAACTACAAAATTACTTTGTCCTTAATTTTCTCCCTACTGTTTAGCACAGTGAAGAACAACAAATGGAGAATACCTGAAATACCAACAAAGGCAAACACAGAAGAACAGGCCATAAATGACAATGCTGAAGAAGTCCAGAGTTTTAGTAAAGCCAAGCCTCGACTCTTTTCCTTTCCACATCCCAGTGGCAGACACAAATCCTTACCAACACAGACTAGAAGTTTCAAGGCTGTCTGAGAAACCGTCTTCTCTTACAAAAGATCCAACAGACTGATGGTTTGCAAGTGTTGTCATTTCAATTTAGAACTCACCTAAAAGTTCTAAACCTAGCAACTTCACAGCACTTAACAAGATGCTCTTTCTGTATTGTAGTTTTCACAGGAATTCCTGAAACTAATGCACACCAGTGAGTTTTTACTTCAATTTATTAACAGTTTCTCATGAAGTTTCATATAGTTTTGACCACCACAATGCTCTAAAATTAGAAGGGCAGTAAGTGCATTCTGTGCTTTCAAGTGTGTCTTAATCTGGTTTCCAGAGCTTTTCCACTTCATTTTACTTCAGGGTTCTAAGGGAAGGTTAAACTAACATTGACTGCATTTTCTATTTCTGTTCAAAAACCATCTTATAATTTCTTCATGCAACAACAAACTCTGGTCCATTAAAATGATGACCTAAAAAAAAAAAAAAAAAAAAAGGCAAAACACCAAAACTTACTGGCTCAAATTGGTGGATGAAAGCCAGTTCTCATCACAGACTTTTAACCAAAAGCACCTCAAGCAAGATATGTATTTTGAGAAAAGCAAATTTTCTGCATTACTCTTGGAAGATTCTTAACTACTTCCAACTTCTAAGTAATTATGTAAATAACATTTAATACTGTGCACTCAATCCTTAACAAGTCAGAATAAACCACATCACTTGGAGCAAACTGGCTGATAAATGCACTCTTCTGGTGCTTTGTTCCCACTGTCAGCTTTGAAAAAAATGGGGACTACATTTCTGAAAAAGGTGCAAGACTACTAGTGACTGTTTTCCTGTATTGTTCCCTTCTCTGCCTTCGCATGAAAATAGCTTCCCAATTCATATGGAAGTATCCAATGAGAAATTTCATTTTCTAAAAAATGACAAGCCTCCCAAAGCCGTTTCCAAATTTAGGCTTCACATTTAAGTAACTAAATCTGTATTTCAGCTGTATGCAAAACCAACCTTCACTTTCTGCATAAGCAATTCTAGTTAAAGACAGCACAGTAAAGAAAAAAGAACAGAGGAGTCATTCATCTCCAGAAAACACATAAATCAAATACCAACATGAGAAATTCAGAACTATTAAAAATGTAATTTAAAAAAATTAAATTTCTGAAAAAAATAATTGAGTAACTAAAATGAGGTTTCTTTTCTGTATGAACATTCACACAGAAGTGTATCAGCCTAGAAAGCAGCAATACAAGACAAGAATGAGTTTTAAAACTCCAGTATTAAAAAAAAAAACCATCACCAAAACCAAATCACTTAATAAGGAATATGTCAGTTACTTTGGAAAAAAAGTTCACAATAAAAATGAGACTACAATGAATGAGAATCCAACTGGATATTAACCAAAAAAAAAAAAA
>VZTE01001198.1:85929-99206 GCA_013397775.1 Eulacestoma nigropectus
GCTAGTCTGAAGTTTTGGTATGGTTTCTGAGCCTATTCAAGTACCAGCAAGTACTTAAGGCACAGGTGAGGCCCAGCTCATTTAATCCTTTTTTGATTTGATGAAGCACAACTCATCCAGAACTGATTTCTGTAATTCTCTATATACAATTATGTTAAAGTATCTTCAGAAAGTAAAAATCTAAATTGCACAGCTCAAAAGAGTATTTATCCTTGTGCTTTATTTTTTAATTCCTTCTGAAGCAAATTCCTCACTCTTTGTATTAGACTGATTGGACCAATCTACAGATTTTAAAATGACTTCATTTTTTTGCCAGCAGCCATAACTGCCTTTACTCAAATTAAGTGAAAGGAAAATGGAGAGCTAATTATATTCAAGAACATGAATTCTTCTTTGGAAAGATGAGATTGTCCCATCTTCCTTAATAAAGTTTCCCTTCAAGTGTCATGGGTGCACAATCGTAAGTGAAATCTCAGTTAGTTTTGTGTTGTCCACACTTCCGTAGTCTGAGGATTTAAAATCAGAATCCATACAAAAATCGGTAAAGCCTAAACCACAGTGTTGTTTTTTTAAGCAATAAGTTTAAAGATAGGAAACACAAACTAGGACTGTAACTTGAAGTGATAGTAATGGAAATCATAAAAATATGGGAAATAAAAGCCCAAGATTTCACTGAACCAACTTAAGAAAAGGTAAATTACCCCACTTATTAAAGAGGAAGTATCTTTCACTCAAAGGAAATCAGTAAAAACAACTGAATCTGAATTCCCTGAGGTGCCACCAAGAAACTTATCAGCACTGATTCAGCCCCTGAAATTGTAAAGCAGCAACAAATTAAACAGGTGCTTATCAAGTCTGAGCATCGTGGCAGCTGGACGAGTTAATAGTTCCACTTGTGATTACCCCACTGTGCTATGACTTCTCTAAAAGGACTTTCAACCTTAGTTGAAACAACTTAGCAGGACATAGTAATAGTTCTGTCAGAATTTGTCTGATTATTACAATCTCATAACCCAATGTAATTTTTTTGCTACACCACCTAAGTTTTACTGTAAAGGAAAAAAAGTAGGGGAAAGATGTCCATATCTCTTGCAGCTCTAGAAAGTGCTCCAGTTTAATGGCATTTCCACATATTAAGAGATTACAAAAGGACTCTTATGTAAAATCAATGCATGATCAGACGTCTTAAAAGTTTAACCACCATCACTGAAACACATTTGCAATATGATCATTTTACAGCCAAAAGAACTATTCTGAAAGACCTTTACAAGACAAAATCCCAAGAAAAAAGAGAACAAAAAAGCATTTTCTGTAACACACAGATAACTTATTATATTTTAATACAATATTCAAAGATTAGGCAAGCATTTGTGATCACTAAAGATATCACACTAATTTTACTTCTTACCATGAGAACTTGTTTGACTGTAGCAGCCTCTCAATACGGCACAGTAACTGGGAAAGCAGTCTCACTTCTTTAAACAGGTGTGCAAGTGCTTTTCAAATCATTGTGAAACCACAGTAATACATAAAAGCCCAGAAATAAAAACTAGTTTCCAGGACACACTGGTGTAACTATAGTTGGGGGAGTCTGCATGTGAAACGAGTCATGACCTTGTGACTTACTAATGGACTGTTTATGGAAATACTTTTCTCAACAAGTTAATCTTTTACTAGGTACTGGAGTGACCTGACTGTGAACTAGAAGCTGAAGACTGGTGTCACCCACTGAATTAATTGCTACATTAAAATGTCAGGCAACCTGGGACAAGCAAAGGGTGACAGAGCCCCAGGTTCATACAGATATCAGAAAGAAAACATGCCTTTGAAACACTAGAACAATGCTGATTGCAGCCCAGGACCAGTGAAGAACACACTGTCACATAATCCTGTCCTGGAAAACCAAAAGGCATTTACATAGTCAGCCTCAGGAACACTCAGATATGTAACACAAACTGTATCACTCTGAATACTCTCGACAGGGAAGGTCACCTCTTTCAGAAGACACATTTCCCATCTACTTGCTTAGTATGTCTGGGTTAAGCATTAGCCAGCCAGTCATGCACCTACACAAAGTTAGAAACAAGCTGCTGTATGAATCTGGAATAGCAGAGTTCTCAATTCTTGTTCCTTGGCTGCCCACTCACAGCTACTGAAGAACTAATGCAGTTACACAGAAAGGGTTAAGCATTTTAAATCCTATAATTATAGATTATTTTAGCAAGTGCAAATAAGTATACTGTAGCCCAACAAATCTTTATCAAAAGTCACCATGGTAAGAACCAGCTACACTAATGACTTCCCTTGTGAGAGCCAGCTTCATCCCCTCCCAGTTATAAAAACATGCCATTTATTTGAACATGGAAAGGGAGTAACAGTGCTAGACCCATATTGTCTCATTTCCTATTTCCTTTTAAGTATCAAAACGCAAAATCTCTTTTCACAATGAGATTCAGAAATGCAATGAAGCATACATTGGGCCTTCAGGAGATAAAGTGAAATGTGGGTTCTCTAAAATGAACTTAAGGGGGAAAAAGAGCAAGTTCTACAGAGCTTTTTTTCTTCGCCTAAAGTGATTGTAAAGAAACATGAGGAAAGATTAGACAGACTGACAGTTAAGAAAAATGCCAAAACCTGGCCCAATAATAACTACACTGCAAACTTTGACTGCATTTCAGCTTATGCACTAATTATTTGTGGTTTCAAGCAAAAACCAGATGTTTAAAATATGTCAATAGGACAAAATCCATACACCTATTCTGTACCTCCACCAAATCAGAAATTTATTTGTCATCATGTCTGATGCACAAATATTTTGAGATCTGGAGGAAATGGTGTCTTCTCAACTGGAGATTAACTGACAATACTTAATGAAAAAAAGAGCCAGTCCTTCCTAAGGTATCAGCTTCCATAACACAAGCTGTGTTCTCCCCACAGAGGGGAGACAGAACACAGCTGGTCCTAACTAGTATAACCAGTTGAGCTCTTTCACACAGATGACGTTACAGCTCTGAAAATGCTGCTATAGTATAAATCAGTCCTCCATCTGGTCTCGGCTTTGTTCCAATCCAGTTTGCCTACTTACTAGTTGTGCAAATCAGATCTTTAGCACTTTTGGCTCTATGATCAGAGAAACATAATGTACCTTTTGTACCAGTTAACCAGAGAAGGTAAATTTGTTCAGTAGTCATTCCCCTTACAAACATTAATGGAACAGATCTGAATTATTTCCCACTAAGATGGATGAAACAAACTGAGTACTTTTTCAAAATCTTACAGCTCCTTAAGTATAGCTATTTATAGCTAAAGGTCTTAGGTACTTTAAAGATACAGTTCCATTCTTACTTTTGACCACTTTCACCATTATATCCATGGAATCTGGGTTTTAATCATGACAAACCATGAGTTTTAGACATTTAACAAACCAGCATGCACCAACACACTATCAGCATAGTCTAGGCAAAAGCAACTTAAGCATGCTAATTGAAACACACATTTTTATGCAGAGATTCTGTTACAGTTAGGAGGCCTTGCAGTTTTTAGCACATTCTACATCGCCAGACCTTGCACCCTTCTTTTCCCCCCCAAGTTCTACAGAGGTACATAGTCCCTGAAGCATCAGAGGCAGTCCAGCTTGCTAACTTTACAAGTCTTGGAAAAAAATTTATGTAGTTCAGTGCCACAAGGTGCAGAAAACTTACCTAGTCACTCTGAATACAACAGGTTTTATGGTAGTTTCATCCTGCTGCCAGCTGCTGCACAGAGCTGGTGAGCAGAGAAAGCTCACTCCGAACCTGACAGAGTCACGTATAACTCCAAGGTAGGCATAGTGGTAAATTTGGATCCTGATTTTCCTCTGAAGTGGGATTTATGATTTGAACAAAACTCAGACTAGTTAGTCACCTACTTAGTGATACATGCCTTGCTTTATTTCAGGCTAAGGTACCAAGACCACAACTATGACAGATACACAGAAAGTGAACACTTGCTCACAAAGAATACCAATAAAGCCTATAAGGTTCCACCACTGCATAAGGTTTTTGCTAGATGCTCACTCACAAGATTAAAACCTGAGTTTTTGTCTAAGTCCTAACTATTTATGGCTATTTAGGCCTCAATTACTTGCACACATGCAAGTATGTTAAATACAGTTGAAATACTAATGCATACAGCTACGCTACTTCCTGGGAAGAAATACTTTCAAAAAATTATTTGTCAAATAAGAAAGAGTGAAAGACCTATTTTGATGAAGATCCTATGGAACTCTGTCTACATGATAGAAACTGGCAGATTTCCTACTAGTTCCCCTTGCTAGTTCCTCAACAACCCACCCTGTAGGCTGAAGGGAAGCCAAAAATCTAAAAGTTCTGGCTGTGCTCTCCCCTGCAGTCTTGATTCCCAGAGTCTACAAGTGGCTTGCCCTGGCACTGGACCTATATCCTCATTTGCAGTCAATTTTAAAATAAAGGAATGCAATTCATACGCAGCTGATTTCAAAACGTCAAAGCAATTCTCCTTCTCCACTTGGCTTTGCTGGGCATCCACACTAGTAGCAGCAGAACTGTAAAACGCTGCCACAAACATGCAACTCAGAGCAGGTCAGAACAAGCTAACAGTAGAGCATACTAATTTACTGCTGAGACACCAAGGGGAATTAAATACTTCAGCACATTTACCGGGACAAGATGGTTTACCATTGTACCTGAACATGCTGGAACTTAACCACATGCTTAGAAGACAAATCTGACAATACAGTAGCAGAGTTCCGCTTACCATACATGCACTTAACTTTTTAAAAAGAGCTAATCTATACTTCAAAATTTTCAATATAAATAACAATTTCAAGATCAAGTATACTTGTACTTCAAATGAGTTTAGAAAGACGAACAGTAAGCAGTTCCATTAGTTTACTATCATGAAGTAAGGCTTGGTTAAAGACACTATTTTTCCAAGATATGCCAGAGTTTTCACAAAAGTTTGTGACGTTATTAGTAAACTCTATCCCAAAGAGCAACAGCCAAGAAAAGTTACTGTCACTGTTTTATTTGGAACAGACAATAAACATTTGAATGAGATGTCATCAAGACCTTTTTCATGGACATGTCACTGGGCAATGTTCAGATCAAACCTTTCCAACAATTTTTTTTTTCTTTTCTTCAGAAAGGGAAGTCCCTCTTCTACTGTAGAAAAGAAACAGGATTTGCAGGAGAGTCTAGGAGTCTGCAAACCCTGACTTCTCTTTTTTTGCGGAATAAAAAACCCCCTCAGACTGAAAAATTCTTTTTGGCTAAAATAATGAGCATCCCCAGGTACAGGGAACACTTCACATTTTTTTTTATATTACTACTCTGGTGCTTTCTAAGCCTTTTCCTATATTTTCCATTCCTAAGAGAGTCAACCTGGACCCATCAAGCTTTGAAGTATCTCAACAAGGAATATGCCTTCTTTTTCAGAATTGAATCCTTTGCTACCAGCAATATAGCAGAAATGAGTGACAAGAGTAACCATTTTGAACAGAGGATGCTGGCATGCAGCCTAAGCCAAATGCAATGGTTAAGCATGAATCACCCAAGTCAAACACTTTGCCAGTCCGTATCTTTCCTCACTCAGCTTGCTGAGCTTATCAGTGTACGCTGGTTTACAATACTGAACACATCCTTATATGAAAGCACCTTACAACTTTGAAAAGATGGAAGACATCTTAGTTTAATTCAAAATATTTATTATTTTATTATGTGCCCTCTTACCACAAAAAAAGGACACTCAGTATCACTCTGAATGTTAATCTTCATAGTGAGAGAAACCAAGCAGATCAAAATTTTCTGTACTGGTTTGGCACAAGGCATTTCTAAAATGACAACCATGAAGGCCACCTGCATTGCTCTCTGCCAGAGCTGTGCATGGATTAAGGTGTCGCATTTCATGCTTTCTTGTCCCTAAGGCTGGGGGGAGGTGGAGTAGGAGCTTCTTCTCCCTCTTCTTGTAAAGCTGGCTTAAAGCAAATACAGAACAATCTGCATGTCCTTAAGATCTCTCTTCCAGGTACCCCTGCTCTTCCTCCCAAGAACCTCTGGGAAGGGTAAGAAACACGCAGTTGCAACTCAGAGCAAACTCTTCTCCAGGGAACAAACTCTAGCTCTTCGTTAATTTTAGGAAGATGTTTGAGGAAGTGTGTAAACAAGGCTGTGTGGAGCAGAACGTACCAGGTCACCAGTCCTAGCCCTAAGCTTGGAGGTTCAAAGAGAAAGTGAGTTATCCTGGTTACTATGACCCTGCCAGAAAGCAAGAGCCACCTCTGCCAGGCAGACAGTGAAAAGCTTGGCTGCATTTACTGGGCATTATAGAAATAGTTTCCACACCATGGAAAACCTAATAGAAACCCCAAAGCCCTGGCACTTTCTACAGGCCGGGGCATTCGATTTGCCTGCAGAGATCAGGAGATCTACTGCAATAAGCTGTTCATTACAAATCATGCAGAATTTACAGTTAAAAACCCCAACAAATTAATGGTTATTCTATCTTTTCAGAAAAAGTCATTTTCTGGGCATATATGCAGGCATTACTGAATTATCTTTTTAAAAATTATGCATATTAGTATAGTTTTAAGAAAAACTCCATCCAGCTCCACACAATTGAAAAAACAGCTCTCCACACTTCCATTTAAAGTATGAACTGTGAAAGAACTTTACACAACTACAGAAGCCACCCCCTATGTTTTATTTATATGAATAATCTAACAAAATTAATATGCAGTACAGATCCTTAACATGGAAGATCCTTTCCAAGTTTTTAAGAATACATTAACACTGTCTCAGCAAGCTTCCACGCTAATCAAAACTGCAATATTTTCTTACATTAAACAAAGAAATCTGTAGTTGTAGCCTAGACTTCTGTAGAGGCATTTACTTTAGTGAAATAACAAACATTTCAGATCTTTTTTTATGGAAAGATTTAAGACACCAATTATAGATCTAGTGGTAAAGTTAAAATGTGCAACCAGGGGAAGAAAATTGAAAGGACTATTAGTATCAGACCTGGCACCTTCACAGTCTAAAACTACGAAAGAAGTAAAAAAAAAAAAAAGTAAAATATTGATAAACTGAGAAACTGTCACTGACTACACAAGAATTTTCAAACTATATATTCAGCAACCACTAATTAAAAGTACCATCATAATTCAAAGCAATTAGAATATTGTCTTAGCCATGGTAGGAAACAAACACTAGCCTGCTAGAGCATATTAAGATGACAAGCTTAATAAAATGTACATGAACTGCAAACCAGCTGTCACTGCAAGTTTCACCACACCTTTGACAGATATTCACATTTTTACATACATCTCCAAATGCAGAACACTTAAATATTATCTGAAGGCAAAATATCATCCACTGAGCTTAGAAGCCTCCCTTTTAAAGAATACTAAGAATTACTACAATAATATTGTGCAGATATTTTATTTGCAGTAGAATGGGAGGTAATAAAAACAATTTGTATTAAAAACCCCAAAACTGTTTCTCAATTTGTTGTTATCACAAATGAGTTAGAGTTTTTTTCCCCTTCAGCATTTTAAATATTTACACCAAGATCTTTCAGCATCTGAAGGAAACAGTCCTGGAGATAGGAACATGATGGTTATACAGGACAGCAAAAATTGTCAGGATGTAAGGGTATTTTAGAGAAATAACTACTGAAATGAAACACATACATGCACATCTTTGAGGATGAACTATCAGCTCCCAAAAGTACCTGATCATCACTGCTGACAGCTGAGTAAGAACTCGTTTCAGTTTGCTTAAAAGCAAGATGACTGGACACTCAAGAAGAGGATGGAGAAGAGCTCAGAAAACAAGATGTCATATGTGGTCAGATGTCAGTGAGGTCAAGAAGATGCAACTCACTTCCCAGCATTCTATTTCCACCTTCCACAGTGACCCTGGGTAAGTTACAAGGAACTGCACTACCAAGAGCAGGGTGAAATCTATCTGAAGTTGTCCAGCACAATAATATTAGCAGTCATTTCACTACCAATCAGAATACTAGAACAAGAGAGATGAGAACAAACAGTATTATGCTATATTTCCATGAATGATTTGAATAATTTACACTTCTGGAACACAAATGAAATATATGGAGACAGTGTGAAACAAAGGTAGAGTGACTTGAATTCCAGTTTAATCTCAGAAACAGGAATACTCCATGACATTCTGAGTTTAAAGAAAAATCCTACTTTTTGCAAACACCTTCAAATCCTTAATTACCACATGCTGAACACTATCAAAACAATAGGACATTTATGAGCCAAAAAGAGATGGAGTGATGCCTCTATCAGCTTTTATTACGACAATTTGAAAACTATTTCATCAGTTTCCAGACAGGAGGTAAATAATTCCCAATTTCAAATTACTCTTAACCAGCAATTAAATAGAGCTGCTGTATTTTCTGGACATTTTTCAGCCAAGATCCAACAAAACTGATCTTCTAAAAGCACACCAACAAACAACCCCAACAAAATAAAGCAAGCAAAACCCCCAAAACCCAACTTAAACAAAAATCCCAAAACATACAAGACAAGAAACAGAACAAAAAAAAAAAACAAACAAAAAAACAACCAAACCAAACCCAAAAAAACCCCAAACCAAAACACACCAAAAAGCCCTCAAAACTCCAAACATACAGGAAAAAAATAATCAAGACACTTCAGCACCGACCAGAATTCTCCAGTTCTACAGTGTTGTGAGACTGGAAAGCGGAAACAACCCTGCAGGCAACACACTCAGCCTCCGGGTAAAGATAAGAAGGGAGGGTAGGAACAGAAAGCAACTCTCCACTTAACCACGTTCTCCCAGTCACACAGAGACAAGTAATGAAGCCCTTTTAAAGGCTTTCTGTCCACTCTGCCTTAAGCGAAAGAATGAACTGTAATTCTAGAGCTTTAAGTGAGCACACAGCAGATAAAAAGTAAATTAAGATGACCCTAGGGTCTCTGCAGACAATCCTCTGAGAACACTCAGATTAGCCTCAGAAACTCAGAACTCAAACCAGATCCATCCTCTTATCACCACTTCTTGCTGAAAACTAGCTTTACAAGTTTGTTTAAAGAACAGCTACGTGGCAACGTATAATTTGTATTTTAAACAAGCTTAAGCCAAGTTTCACCAATACTGGAAGCCGGTGAAAGCCAACAGAAGCATTCTCACAGTCACTCCACCCCCAGATGCTTGTTTCTACTCCTGCCTCATGCTCCCCTGGAGCAGCATAAATCTCTGCACAGCTGCACCATTACCTTTAAAAGTGTTAGTACACTAAAAGGTCTTGTGAAGTTCAAATCCATTACACAGAAGGAAAAACTGGTCTTCAAATCTTGTGCTCTACATGTTTGACCTTTGGGTAAGGTACAAGTGCACATGTCTACACACAGGTATTGCACTGAGCAGTACTTAGACTCCACTGAGTGACAGTAGCGACTGAACCTTTAGTATCACTAAATCCAATGAGACAGAAAGCTCCAGATTAGTTAGTTACAATCTATTTACTTTGCACAGGAACAAAGAAACTGCCATACCCGATCAGACCATTTAAGCAGAACCCTACCATTTGCAGTAACTAAGAGTGATAAAAATCAGACACGGTAGAGGGTGACCCTCTTCCAAAAGTACTCCCAAGCCACAGAGCACAGAAGAGGTAGAAAGGCAATCTTCTCTGACCGCAGCATCCGCTCAAACTGGAAGCGGAAAATTTGGTGGCTTATTTACACAGATGGTTATAAACATCAAGCACTAGGGACTTGGATAAAATACAGAATTATATTTTACCTTAGCTGAGGATAGCCAAGATCAATAATAAGCTACATTTTTTTACTTTAGCTACATTCTGACGTGAACAGAGAAAGTTAGCATTTCAGTGACAGAAAAATCCTTGGCCATGCTATGCTGTCACTGTAGGTGCTCTCTCTCTCTGTTCCCACTCCAGCTCCCAGTGCTCTGTTAAAAGCATTCATGTCCTCCTTTGAAAGTCATCAAAGGTGCTAAAAATTGATAAACAGAGCTGAAACTGATGAGCTTTTACTAGTACACTTGTACATTTTGACAAAACTTCTATTTTACAGTGTGACTTTGGTGTCTCCAGCATGTGTCAAACAGCAACTGAAGAAAAATACAGTATAAACATCTACAAGGGTTGCCTTGCAGCTGAACTATCTAGCACATGCCTTTTTAAACACCTAATTCTCATGGAAGTCACACAATATGTGGTTACTGCACATAGAAGAGATGAACTGCACCACTTATTTCTTTATAAAAACATGATTACAGCAATGTAAACTAATCCTGTACTTGGGGAAGTAAATAAGGCATCTACACCAATTTCAGCCACAAACATCACTAAAAGGTCTGGATGCTTTAAAAGCATATCGTTAAAGTCACAGAGAAGGAGGTGCACTTTGCCTCCATGGATTTCCATCAGGCTACAAGAAATCACACTACAGTTATCACTGAGCTCATTATTTGGATCTTATTATAAACAAAAACAATATACTGACAGTAAACAATACCTATGGGATAAGAGATCTGAAGTACTTTATTATGTTGAAGCTGCAATTCCTAGTAAAACAGCTCCCTTCCTCTCTTAAGAGTGATATAGAATAGCTTACATCCTTCACTGCTTTCAGTGAAAATATTCACTCTACTGCCTGACAAGCAGAATGCTTGAGAGCTTGAAGAACAAAAAGGTAATATTTACATCTATTATTTAATAGCAGTCAGTTTCCCTTCTCAGCTTCATTTTGAAGCTCATGAAGGTCTTCCAGCATAAACAGAAACAAAGAATCTATTTAAAAGGAAGTAACTGTAATACCAAAGAGACTGACAGGGGGACTTTGGAGCAAGCACAGTATCTTCTAACTAATAGTAGATCCTTACAAGAAAGTACAACTACCTGTATTTAAAAACAGAATATAAAACCTCCCCATAATACATTATTTGAATTATGCCTTTCAGTTCACCTCTTAATAAATATCTGGGCAACAGCTGCCCAGACAAATTTAATGTGTATTACTGTACTAATGTATAAATTAGCCTCTCTCCTCCAGCTAAAACAAGTCAATATTAAAATGAGGGCAGATAGAAGTTTTAAATTCTTTAAACAGCCTGATAAAGGAGTACTTGATCTAATATCCATTTATTGGTAACACAGCAGACAGAATTACTGAGATACTCTACATGAGCAATTACAGGGTGTTTCTGAAGGACAATCATTACTAAAGTTGTCATGTATTTTCAACTGCATTTAAACTACTTAAAGTAGACTATCTCACTAAAATACTAAAGAGAAGAGCATTTGGCATTTAGTATTTTCTAAGGTTTGTTAACATTCCTAGTCAAACATCAGAGAGCAATTTCAAGTGTTTTAACTTGTATACACACTCAATACACTGATTTACCCAAATGCAGGTACTTAAAAGTAAGCAGATCTGTCCATGTGAAAAGGAAAAAAATTCCACAGCTGCTCTGTCATTGCTGCTGTGGGACCAACCACCAAGGATGGACGCAGCATTTCAGCACTGATGTGATATACATTGACCTTCCTGCACCTCTAATGTCAAGCCTAAATCCCACTTGCTATTATCATGAGACTCGACTGTTTTAATCATATTCTGATACGGGTTCTTTATTTTCCTTTAAAGCCATGACATTAGATACAACTGTATTACAGTATACAGTACATTATAATTTCATGACTTGATAAAAACAAAGATGGTGCTAAGAGTCTATAAAAAGACAAGGCACTCGCTAAAATTCATCCATCATTCCTCTTCCCCGAAACATTTATGACTTCCTGCTAATCCTTCTGTAAGTACAGAGCCACTTCTTATCTGCACAACCACACCATAACAAGTATTTTTACACTGCCCTAGAAACAGGCCAAAATCCGTCTGAATTGCTGAGAATACATATAAACAGGACATTGGTCTAGAAAACAGTTCTTATTATGGTACTCCCATGATAAGCCAACATTTAAAAAATATTCTTGAGGTTTGACTGACCTAAGTCACAACTGAAAAGAACACAAAAGTCTTAAGTCCAAACAGGAATTACATTTTTATGAGATTTAAATGATTAGCCAAACTGTAAGGCATCATTAAAATAGGTCCCTGGATGTTAACATTAAGTTCTTAAACGAATCACAATCAGATAAAGCCTTACAAAAGATCCAGAAGAAATTGTCATCTCAGTATCAAAATTACATGGTCATACTGCAGTGCCTACACACACACACACACCCACCCACACACACCCCAGTAAGACCCAGCGAGTACATGTTAAAGCTGAAATGTGTTCTGAAGTACTTAAACTGCTTCACCACGGGCATGAGTTCACTTTCATCCTGAATACTAGCACACATATTAAATAGGCGGAATACGGACAGTTCAGAAAAAAATGGACTTATCAATTAATACATATGGAAGGCAAATACGGGCTGCAAACACCAAGGCGAATATAACTACTGAAATTTATCACCTAGACTAAGCCACGACAAAATTACTTTCTCCTAGAAAAACAGAGAAACATTTATGCTTCAAAGCCTTTCCTCCTCTTACTAAAAGAAATCAGTTCTGCATTATCGGGAAGCTGCAAACTAGAATCGGACTTCGGAGAAGTCGGGGCGGGGGGGCGGTAGGAGGGGGAAATAAAAAAAAAATAAAGCAGGCTACTCAGTTTTGCAGCAAAGTGCTCGGGCAGCGCCTGGAGAGCACCCAAGGCAGGCGCTCAGCCGCCGCTCGAACCCCGGCGCAGCCCGGCCCCACCCCCGCGGGCAACGCCGCGCTCACTCGCCCCGAGCCCCAATGGCTGCTGACACATCCGGCCCCGGCCCCGCCACCGCCCCGAGCTCACACTTCAAAGCCTTTCGGGACTCCGGCAAAAGTCAAACACAAACGCACCCCCGCAGCCAGACGGGCCGCCCCCCGCGCAGCCCCGCACCGCTGACAGCTGCGGCCGGCGGGGCAGCCCGGCCCGGCCGTGCCCCTCCCTCAGCCCCGTACCAGGTACCCGGGGGGAAGGCGGGCGGCGGGCGAGCTCTGCCCGCCGCGCCCAGCGCTGCGCTCCGCGGCAGCTCCCACCGCCCCCGCATCCACGACCGGCCCGCAGCCAGGCGCGGCCAGGGGAAACGGGGCGCCGGAGCCCGCCCCGAGCCTAGTCCGCGGGAACAGCCCCGACGCCGCCGCTGTCACCCGGAGCCGGCCGGGACCGACCCCTGCCCACCCCTCCATTCCCCCCCGC